>SMSR01015173.1:0-10287 GCA_019453355.1 Ceratina japonica | reverse complement strand
GAAGCGAAGACCGCCCCCCGCGCGAGATCGTTCACAATGCACGGCGTTTGGAGGTCGTCGAAATCCCCTATTGTCGCCGCCGGTTTTTGTACGGCCGCGAGAACGAACTATACCCTCGAGTCAGTGAGTCAAGCGATACTCTCCTCTCCTCGACGACGACGACGTGATTTAATTCGCGACTCGTGCCTCCCGGTCGTCGCGAGCGCGATTTCAATGAATCCTCACCACACGCCCACGTGTCGATCAGCCGAAACGGTTGAATTAATACGATGACGGAGGAGAAGCGAAGCGTCTGCGTTGCCCACCGTCCAAGATAAAATCGGCACCGTCGACGTGCGGACGACGAATCGGTTTGAGAAGAGAGCAGTTACAAGCCGCCCTCCCGGTGGTTGACGACCGGCTTTGCAGAACGGGTGCGCAAAGGGAAACCGGTGGCCGAAGGACGGTCGAAAGTAAATTTCGTCGTCGGCCCTTTTCCCATTCCCCGGAGGGTTCCTTGGCCAACCGTCTGACCGAGCCGATTTAATTATTCCACGAAGGTGGAACGTTTCGAGTTTTCCGGCAGTGGCAGCGGTCGCGAGCGTCGCGAACGGAAGAAGACCTCGAGCCAAATATATTTCTGGACGCCAGAAACGGCTCGACATTTTCTTCTTCCTTTTTTCCGACCTCCTCTCTCATCCTCTTTCCGTTTTCCCTCCTCCGTCGTCGTCGTCGTCGTCGATCCGAGCATTCTTTTCTTATTTCCATCTTCCTCCTTCGCCCCTCCCCGTCGTTTCCATTTTTTTTTTTTTTCGCCCGACTCTTTCTTCCGTATATGTGCCTCTCTCTTCGGTTTTGTTTCTTCGTCCGTCGAGTCGGAGAACGTTCCCGTGTGATCAAACAGCCTTTTTTACATCGTTCTTTTAACCGTTTCTCGAGCGACGCACGACGCGTTCCACCGCGACTCGGTTGCTTCATTTTTTCGTCGGTCGCAATATACGGGGTGTAGGAACACGTTCGCTCCGATTCGACGTTTTCCTCCGTGTAATTCGATCCAATTCGTTTTGCATTTCTCCCGCCGCGCGAGCTCTTCCTATAAAAGAATAATAAAAGACAGAAGAACGCAGCACGCGTCGTCGTCTCTCGTCTATTCTGATTCCGGCCTGTCGTCGTCGTCGTCGTCGTCGTACGCGCGACCAGTTGCTCTCGTGTCGCTAGACGGAGTTGGCCAGCTAATCCTTAATTAATCGAGGCGAGTGCCCCCCGACCTCGCGATCTACTTGCTCGCCGCCGCCGCCCCGTTATCATCGCTCCCCGGGGACGAGTTTCAACGACCGCGGGAACGGAACTCGGATTCGGACGACGATTTTCCTTTCGCGGAGCAGCAACGATCGATTTCCTTCGTTTTCCGATAATATCGGCACGCCGATTTTCGTTCCGTGCTATTGAACGATCGCAAAGAATCCGGGGTTCGGCCGCCCGAGCGTTTCCCTCCTCGAACGAGAAACCGATTCTCAAACGGTAGAAAGAAGTCGATGGCGATCCAGCTTTCACAGTTCCACTCGGTTCCCCGTCTGAGAGTTTTAAACGTGTAATTCCGGGGCCATTAATCGCTGCGGCTGCAATAAAATCAATGAACGCGCTACGATGTTTATGCTCAGGATTAAAACGTTCGGGTTTCACTTCCATCCGCGCGGCAAAGAGACCGTCTCCTTAATTGCATTAACGCCTGACTCGGCCCCCCGCCTCCCTTTTACACGAATCTCCTCTTTCGCTTACACGAGCGAACCGCGTGTAAGCGACGAGCTTCTCGATTTCAGCGAATTAATCAGTTTTAGACACGTGCTCCCTCCTCCTCCTCCTCCTCCTCTATTTTGTACACTTTTGTTCGATGCGACTTGCCACTGTGCTAGAGACTCGCTGCTGCAACAACAGACCGAGAACTTCGGAGCTCGTCACGATCGTAATGAGATCGCCTTATACAATTCGCGAGATGAACGTTTCTAGAGGAAACCGAAAATTTTGTCCAAAAATGCGAGCCATTGTTCTTTGGCACTTTCTATTTCTCACATACGATCTCAGGACGTTTCGTTTCGTCGTACATTTCGCTGTGAACGGGACCAACGGCTTTTCGGCATGTGGTCCGCCGAGTCGCATCGGGCAGAGAGTAACGAGAATTAAGCCGACGGGTTCCATTAGTAATTTTTTAAGGCGCGACTCGCCGCTAAGGAACGGCCTTATCGCATTGATTTTCGCTTATCGGTATCACTCTTCCGTATAGAGAGGAACGTTTAACCATCGATTTTTACGACTGTTTCAAGGATGCGTAGTTAAATCAAACGACTCGTCTAATGTCGCGTATCTCTCGCAAATAAATCTTCCGTCGAAAGCAAATAAAACGACGACGACGACGACATATATTAAAAATACAAAACACGATCCGTTTTTATAAACATTTTTGTAATCGACGACGGCGACGCGAGATCGACGTCGCGTCGCAACGTTCATTTGTGTTACCGGACGAACGGCTCAGACGTTGTAAATTCGTCGGGGACTCGGATTTCTCGAGGGTGCAGAAACCGCCGCCGACGACCCTTCTCGAGGAGGAGGAGGAGGAGGAGGAGGAGGAGTCGGAGGAGAGTCGTAAGGTAAAGGCGACTGGGTCTGGGCTCGCGGGTCGCTCACGGTCACGGGGGGCTCTGAGCCGTGAGCGAAAAGAGCTTTTCAGCCGGCAGCCGTGTTCGGCCCCCGGTGCAACGTGAAAATGGGGGAAAAAGAGCTCGGAAATTGAAGGGGCCATCCCGGTACAAATAGATACACGGCCGCGCGCGGGTCTCGTCACCCGAGTCTAGTAGTCGCCCAGCTATACGCCGCCACGCGTTTTATTAGCATTTCCGAGAATCCTCTCTCTCTCTCTCTCTCTCTGTCTATTTGCAACTGCGCAGCCCCGGATACTTCCGCGAGAGAGCGGCTGCAATTGCCGCGGGGAATTTGGCATTCGAGGGGGAAACGTGATCACCCCCCCGTTGATTTTTCATTCGAGATCGACGAAACCCGCGAGTATTATAATCGGCCGATCTGGAATTTCTAAGGCTGCACTGGTAGGTATATATCCCGTTCAGAGGTTCTAGGACGCTTCGTTGTATCGATACAAAGTCTGGCGGAGTAATTCGAATTGAAAATGATCAGAGACCGTGGCGATTAAAAGATTCTAATAAAACTTTGAATACGTCGAGTAACATACGTAATAGACATAATTATACGACGTGGGACGTTTAAAAATGAATAGGTTTGATAAAACTGCGTCTCACGCGAAGGATAGGAGGACAGGTTCAATTAATTTCCTTCGATTCCGAAGGACGAGAGACGACTGGCAAGGGGAAATTTTTTGGCGAACCGGATTCTCGCGAGGAGTGAGTTTCGAGCGTGAAACGACACGTTAAACGTATATACGTATACCACCGCTGACCGGGAAATTCGCCGGGTGGAATCTAATTGAAGAAGTAGGACACGAATTATCGCGGCTGCCGGTAGGCCCTCGGCAAACGCGAACATTTAAATTACGGAAACCTGGCCTCGCTTTCCTCTGCGCCTTCCTACGACGACGACGACGACATAGCTCTGGACTCGTGTTTATGAATGAGACGCATTATTATGCATGTATCAGGTGGCGGTATCGCGCCGCGACCACCTCTCACCGACAATCAGACGACAAATTTACACGAGCCCCTCGCTTGCGCGAACAATAAAAATCTAGTATACGTCGAACTGGCCATACCTTTTTTTCAAATCAACATATCGGGCGCAAAGTATAATGAGCGTGCATTGAACGTGCAACTTTCGATGGTCATATTTCACGGACCATTTCTCATTTACATATTTCGTTCAATTTCATTTATACAATAATACATGGATTAGATTTAATTTATACGTAGATTAATTAGCGCCGAAGACTCGGACTTTTTGCAGCGATCGCCGTGTCTCGCTTCCGGGATTCGGCCGCAGAAAATCAGGGTGAAAAATCGGCCCACAAAGGGACCATTGAAAGAGTACGAGGCGCTAGAGGAAGCGAGCTGGATAGAAAAGCTAATAACCGCGAAGGATTCGAGATCGCGATCAATCCGAACGACGCGCGTCGTCGTCGTCGTCGTCGTTGTCTCGATCTCAGATGCGATCGGTTGTCGGGCGTGAACCGGATGTAACGGGTCTCCGCGAGACCGCGGTGCTCCTCGGCATCGGCGATCGATTCGCAAACACAGACACGTGCAATATTGTACGCGTTTCGCAAGCGTAACGCAAAAGAGTCGTTACGAGGAGAGCGTGGGCAGCGGGTGAACGCACGCGGGGGGTTTGCGCAACGATTACGTCGACGATTTTTCGCAAGAAATCGTCCGACGGACTACAGACTCTCTCTCTCTCTCTCTCTCTCTCTCTGTGTAATGCCACTCGCCGGGTATTCGGTGAAAATTATTGATTCTAACACGGACCGGAGTTTTAAACGATCCCCGAGAGCTACCGGCAATTTTCTCCTCGACGTTCGACGAAGCCGAACGGGAAACGGCGCGACCACTTTTTTCTTATCGAAGTGGTACCTTAATCGTATGTAAATTATTTGACAAAAGCACGCGTTCTAGGTGTACGGTGAAAAGAAGGAGATCGGCGTCGGGCCTGTGTTACGCGCGTGCTCCTGTTCCGAGCGAATAGAATATTTCACGGGCGAATCGAGACACGAGCGTTCGCGAGGCTTACATGGGCGCATCGAGGATTATTCTCGCAAATCCGAATCGTTTGACGAGTCTTCGAAGAGGCCCTGAACGGCGGCGTTGTAACGACGCGACGACGACCGGTGCCGGAGAAGCAGACGCGGGAGGATCGTGCGTCGACCGGCACTCGGTGACCCTAATAACCTCGTTGCCCGTTCCCGACGATCAATTAATTAATGCCTAATTGGCGTCGAAGCGCCGGTATCGTTGCGATAAACCTGTAACCCTGTGAGCTATCGGCGGCGTTGTTCCCTTCGACGTCGACGAGCTCGTCGAACCTGCGGACGACCTACTACTACTAGAACGACTACTGTCTCAGTAGAGATTTCTCGTAATCGACTACGGACCACGATACAATTTTTTGCAAGAGATTACAAGAGTTCTTGTGAGACGGGGAAAAATTGAAAGAGGGGGGCCGAGCCGGCCAGCGGTCTTACCCCGAATGTGGAAAGGGTCCGAGGGGGGCCGCGCTCGAGCTTCCCTTCGGCTCCGGACCGATTCTGCCCCCCGAAAAAAAGAGCCGGGGCCTCTCCCTTTTCGTGTTCCCGCGGGCAACGCGGCGCGGCCACGCGGTCTCATTGCCAAATATGGCTGGCCGCGGTATTCTTAGCACTGCTCGAGCGCGAACGACGCTCGCCGGAGCCGGCCGAGCCGGAGGAATAGCAGCGGACGGACGGCACAGCTCCGTTCCTCTCCGCGAGCACGGAGGACGACGACGATCCGCGCGCGAGTAAACCGACGGATAGAGAACGCGGGGACAAGTTGTGAAACGATGAGAAACCGGGCCGAGCGAAGGCGCGTGTCCACTTCTTCGCTTCCAGTTTCCGCCTGTTCGTCGTCGTCGTCTCATCAAAAGATCTGACGAGCATTTCGAAATCGCCGTCGTCGAGCGACCGCGATGCGGACGCGAAAGACGATAAGACCGATATACGATAAACTGCGAATTTCCTCGAACAACTCGATAAACTGAGTCAAAATGTTGAACGAACTCATTACCGATCGAAATTATTTCACGAAGATCGTTTATTCGACGATAGGTAACGGCGACGATACATACGTTGCACCTAGTGGGACTGTGTGTATAGCTTTACACGCAATAAATGGCCAGGTATCGGATCGGCTCGGTAAAGATTTAATGGTTATTCGAATGGGACCGGCGGCGATCGGGAGGATAACAGGTTGCTGGTTCGGCGCGTCGTCGTCTTTCTCCGATGATCGTATCCCGTACGGACACGCAGTGTCGAAGTAGNCTCTCTCTCTCTCTCTCTCTCTCTCTGTGTAATGCCACTCGCCGGGTATTCGGTGAGAATTATTGATTCTAACGCGGACCGGAGTTTTAAACGATCCCCGAGAGCTACCGGCAATTTTCTCCTCGACGTTCGACGAAGCCGAACGGGAAACGGCGCGACCACTTTTTTCTTATCGAAGTGGTACCTTAATCGTATGCAAATTATTTGACAAAAGCACGCGTTCTAGGTGTACGGTGAAAAGAGGGAGATCGGCGTCGGGCCTGTGTTAGGAGCATACGCGCGCGCCTGCTCCTGTTCCGGACGTACGAATAGAATATTTCACGGGCGAATCGAGACACGAGCGTTCGCGAGGCTTATATGGGCGCATCGAGGATTATTCTCGCAAATCCGAATCGTTTGACGAGTCTTCGAAGAGGCCCTGAACGGCGGCGTTGTAACGACGCGACGACGACCGGTGCCGGAGAAGCAGACGCGGGAGGATCGTGCGTCGACCGGCACTCGGTGACCCTAATAACCTCGTTGCCCGTTCCCGACGATCAATTAATTAATGCCTAATTGGCGTCGAAGCGCCGGTATCGTTGCGATAAACCTGTAACCCTGTGAGCTATCGGCGGCGTTGTTCCCTTCGACGTCGACGAGCTCGTCGAACCTGCGGACGACCTACTACTACTAGAACGACTACTGTCTCAGTAGAGATTTCTCGTAATCGACTACGGACCACGATACAATTTTTTGCAAGAGATTACAAGAGTTCTTGTGAGACGGGGAAAAATTGAAAGAGGGGGGCCGAGCCGGCCAGCGGTCTTACCCCGAATGTGGAAAGGGTCCGAGGGGGGCCGCGCTCGAGCTTCCCTTCGGCTCCGGACCGATTCTGCCCCCCGAAAAAAAGAGCCGGGGCCTCTCCCTTTTCGTGTTCCCGCGGGCAACGCGGCGCGGCCACGCGGTCTCATTGCCAAATATGGCTGGCCGCGGTATTCTTAGCACTGCTCGAGCGCGAACGACGCTCGCCGGAGCCGGCCGAGCCGGAGGAATAGCAGCGGACGGACGGCACAGCTCCGTTCCTCTCCGCGAGCACGGAGGACGACGACGATCCGCGCGCGAGTAAACCGACGGATAGAGAACGCGGGGACAAGTTGTGAAACGATGAGAAACCGGGCCGAGCGAAGGCGCGTGTCCACTTCTTCGCTTCCAGTTTCCGCCTGTTCGTCGTCGTCGTCTCATCAAAAGATCTGACGAGCATTTCGAAATCGCCGTCGTCGAGCGACCGCGATGCGGACGCGAAAGACGATAAGACCGATATACGATAAACTGCGAATTTCCTCGAACAACTCGATAAACTGAGTCAAAATGTTGAACGAACTCATTACCGATCGAAATTATTTCACGAAGATCGTTTATTCGACGATAGGTAACGGCGACGATACATACGTTGCACCTAGTGGGACTGTGTGTATAGCTTTACACGCAATAAATGGCCAGGTATCGGATCGGCTCGGTAAAGATTTAATGGTTATTCGAATGGGACCGGCGGCGATCGGGAGGATAACAGGTTGCTGGTTCGGCGCGTCGTCGTCTTTCTCCGATGATCGTATCCCGTACGGACACGCAGTGTCGAAGTAGTAGCCGTTTTAATGGGATCATGTATACATAGAGGCGCGCAATGTGGTTCTTCGACTCTGACTCATTTCTCGTATCGATAATTTTGCGATACGAGACTAATCGAAATTCTTTTATCAGACGTAATAAAAAGGCACGCGTACAAGTCGGTATCGTGTTTAGAGGGGCTCGCGAGAGGATGACGGCGGCGTTACCTAAAAATTGCTCGTGCACTCTCGTTGAATTCGGAGCAGACTTTATGTTAGTGCGGGAGATGTAGGCTATTCGGTTCGCGAAACAAATTATGTTCTCGGAGAAAAGCGGTTGGTAAATTCGAGGACGATTTCCCGGAGCTCTGGCCGCAGGTATATTCGAGCGAACGAGGAATCTAGAATCGGCCAATTTCGATTGTAGAATCGTTGTTTCGCGGCGGTGAAAGGAAGCGAGGAACAGAACCGACGGGAAGGGGGACCGGGATATTTTCTTTCTCTCGGGACGAATCAATATTTTAACCGGCTGGAAACTTTCCACCGTTTCTGCGTAGCGAGACAACACCCTGGAATCGTTCAAACGGGCGTGTAGAATGTTTCCTGGTCGAACGCGACCGAGGGTCGATATAATTTTTGTGGGCGGCGGCGGCGATGGTAAACGGGAAATCGGAAAAAAAATGTATCGCGACGCGAAACTCGAGTCGAGACGACAAACACCTTGCGATTCCTAAGCTTGGGCCCCAAATATTTAATAACTCTCTGTCTCGGACGCGAACGAACCGCTGAAGAGAAGCCAGGAAACGGCGTTATTTTCGGATCGGTTCGAGACATTGTAGCGTGCACTAACCACCGCGCGTAGTTGCAACGTTCCACACGGGATGATCCTAAACGAAATTTTCGACCGACGCGACCGCTCGCTACGAATTGGCGGGGGAGGACCCGTGCGGCGCGTCGTACCGATTTTCCCACAGACACAGACGAAACGAAACTGCTTTGAGACGGCGGGACGCGGTGTATACACAGAGTTCGAACTGTGGATATAGCTAATAGCTCTGGTCGTGAACAGGGTTGGGACGCGCCCACCTTTCGATTTCTGGGTCAGGTCAGAAGGGTGTGGTAAATGCTTCGAGTGCGCTGATCGGCCGATGATTTATCGAAACGAGGCTGCAATTTCATTAGACCGAGCGGCAGACCTTCGCCAGCCCGACGATCGGCCGTAACGCGAATTTCCGTGCGGAAAGGTGCGGCTCCAAGATTCGAGTCCGACCTTCGCCTCGAATTTCGCCGATCGATTCCCCGGGAAAGTTTACACACGAGCGAATAAAAGAGAATCGTTCGACGACGAGCTGCTCTGGCGGCGAATTATTCGAGATCGCGATCGCGAGACTCGTAAAACTCTGGCTCGGGTTTGGGTGGCCGTCTCCGTCGCGCGTCATAACTCGCGCTCGTCCGTGAATGAATTTCTATCGCAACGCGTCGCGAAACGATCGTCCGTCGAACGCGAGAACGTTCGAAAGCGAGCCGAACAAAAACTGGCTGAATCCGGGTCAAACGGCTGCTGAAAAACAAAACAAAATGTTTGCTCGCATTTTCATCTTCTTCTGATTCGTCGTCGTCGCGCACGAGAACAAAGAACGCTCCTTCTGGACTCTCTCTCTCTGGCCGAAGATTAAAGAACAAATACCGCGCAGATCAAAAGAACGAAACACGGTACGGAGGAAGTTGGAAGGAAGGCAACGTGTAAGGAAGCGCAGGTTGCCGAGAAAAAGAAGCGAGGAGGAAAGTGTATACGCGGGGACGTAAAACGGCAGTGAGAGTGAACGGATCGATGAGACCGTCTCGACGAGTCGACGAAGGCGGGGGGCGCAATCGCCGGTACGTCCTCGGGGTCAAAATGTCAGCGTTCGTCGATCTTTCGGATCGGATCGGTTGTTTGCTGCCAAAATTCGCTGTCACAGACGAAGGGGGTGGTGGTGGTGCGATGCGACGATGACACGCGGTACGTACGAAGGTACAACGACGACAACTTATTACGTACGTTTCGTTGGACGTCTCTAACCTCGGACGTAGAAGACCGTAGAAGACGTTGGCGACGTCGGTCGCCGCGATTATACTATATGAGAGCTATGCTCACTGCCAATTTGTCTTGTGTGTCGGGATCACAATATGCTACGACGCGTCTATCGGTTGGGGTCACTGGCCGCGAATCGTACTACGATACAATGTTTTTCCATGCTCTCTTTTTCCTAGATTCGCGTACAGCAGCGAACCTCGTCGACGCCTCTGCCCCCGCACATACGATACTTCTCCCGTAACGAATTACGCTAATGGAGATATCCATGCCGATTTCGCAGAATTAATTTACGATCGCGGTAGCACGACAAGCCTCCTCAAAATTCGCAAACGTTATCGATCGTCCGTAAAAGTAGATTGTCTCGGCGACGACCAAACACGGGGGAGCACCAGCGGCCTTTGTCTTTACTCTGTAATATACCATTGTCTCGCGTCATAATATTATACCTCTTTGTGCTTGCGGTACAGTTACAAAAAGTGGTGGCACGGTAAACGGGCCACGTGTTCCTCGCGCGGAGTCGCACAAATATTTCCTGCTTCCCGTTTCGCGCGATCGAAGCGATTAAAAGTGATATCTCGATGTCCACCGGTCTCTTCGCACCCTTTCGTTTCTCTGGAACGTCTACGTACGCGTAT
>SMSR01015171.1:16927-59385 GCA_019453355.1 Ceratina japonica | reverse complement strand
ACGCTACGGTATTAGAAATAAAAGAGATCTCTCGTTAATAAAAGACGTACGGTTTTCTTATAATAAAATGTATAAAAAAATGTCTCGAGTAATGTACACCTCATTTATTATAAAATGAACACTACAGTATTAGATATAAAAGAGATCTCTCGTTAATAAAAGACGTATGGTTTTCTTAGAATAAAATGTATAAAAAAATGTCTCGAGGAATGTACACAGTCGAATTGTAATAGCGCGAAAAGATCGATGAAAGCGGAATCAAATCAAGCAAGAAAGCCGGAGTTGCATAACGTCGAAAGTTCCAGCGTAGATATGTTTCCTTTTTTTTAAATAAAAGTCGAACGAGCTATTAACAACGCGCCGGCAAGGATTTTATTGGTATGTAAATTCCAGTCAAAGGTGCATCGTGGTACAAGCGGAGAATTAGAATTTCTCGGTTGCGCCAAGAAATAAGAGAAAATTGTCAAGTCCTATTTTTTTTGAAGATTGTAATTGATGGCCGATTTGTTCCGAGGATTTCGTTATTCGGTAATGACTGTCCCCTCGTTTCTGTCGGTCGTACGTATCGTTGACAGTAAGTAATAAGCGGAAACGTCGTAACAGGACAAACTTCGGCCATGGCGCGTATAATTCTTGGGAACCTGAGAATGTTTACAATGCCAGTGATCGCAGATTGTGTACGTAAAACTTGTACATAAATGCCTCCACACTTTGTGGAAAAAAATAATTCAAACGCGGGGTTCGTCACCTTCGACCAGTAGTTATGTGTCGTCAATATAATTTGCATAAGATAGTCGTTAGACCGTCCATGGTACGATCTCATAGATGCGAGGTGTAGGTATTAATCTTTTGGCGTTAATTTCGAGGCCGTGAGATACCAAGGTACACGCACTGATTCAAGGCTCCGATATCTCGAATCTTCTATCGATCTCCCGCTTAAGGACTTCCTGTTCTCAAAACTTATAAACGATATATAATAATAATAATTTTTATAATAAGCAAAAAAGCCACATATTTGACCAATCAGTTTTCAATATTTTTTAACAGTGCTCCTAGTCTTACACAATTATTACTTTCATACATAGTGCAAACATACTTAAATTGAATCATCAAATTGTGAAGTTCGCAGCTTCTTATTTCTGTGGTTTGCACTTAAGAAATTACCGTATACTTCGAGATAAGATCGGTGGAAATTCCGAATCGCTATTTTACTTGTGTCAATATTTAATCACGTGCACCTATTCGTGGTTTAACAATAAATCGAATTGACTGAGATTATTGGGTAACTTCGATCGTATTCGAACCGATTGCTGCAATAAGTTTCAACAGATGATTACCAAATTTTTGACAATTTGAGCGGATGGCTATTGATTCGTTTCCTAAACTCGATCAGTCGTGACGGTTTCTTCGTTTGACGATTATCGACGCGTGTCTTTCAATCCTTTTTCGCCGAGTTCTTAACATACCACGCCTGCAAGACACCTACTTGCCATTTTCATTTTTAAATTACATATAAGTGAAGTAATATATAATAGAAGTGCAGGCATAAATTCAAAAGGAAAATTGTACAACGAAGATACTAATTCCGATAGAATCAACAAACGCAGTTATTTCAAATGCTAATTCATACCTATTCATTCACTGCGTAAAAACTTGAAATCTTCTTATCTCTCAATGAACTCAAAGCAGAATTTCTACGAATTGTTAAAGTGTTCACGTCGAGCAAACAATTGGGTAATAACCCGAAACGGAAGTCCCGTCGTGCAGATCGGATTCATAATGGAATTTTCACTGGATGGGTCGGGATTTTATTACTAACGATTTTATTTTACGGAGAAAGCAACAAGAGCGGAGTCACATCGAGATAAATCCCGATTTACCCGACGATTTGGTTCTCTGTTCGCGAATAATCGTTGGAAAGTTTCTTTCGGGAGTGTGTAATTAGTAATTAGGCGCCGCGAGGCTATTGTCCCGGGGCCAGTTCACATCGGTGGTAATGGGAGCGCGCGCGGGCCCGTCCGACCACGCACGGGCCCAATCTACTTGGAATCTTCCCCCTGGGATTAACGCTCCATTTTTCAATTAAGTCATCACTTCTTTCTTTTGTATCTGAAGCACGTGATTTTAGAAAGCGGAGTACATGTTTAGAGACGCGATAAAACCGAGTTCTCGGCGAGATGACGAATTGTATCAAGTCCTTATATAAGTCCCGGCTCGGCGTGTGATGGACGAAAAGAAGGACCAGTTTTATAATCGGACGTAAGACTGGAAACAAAAACTGTGTACAGTGTAACGTGTCCGTCGTGACATAACAATTGACATAAACTCTAAGTAATCCTGTCGAATAAAAACAGTGTTTGCAAAAAGATCAGGAAACTGAACGGAGGAATAATTGTTCTTTCGATCTGTCAGTCAATACTTCTCGATCAGGCTCCGCGCGTCGTGTCTCGTATTAAGGATTCAAATATGCGAGGATGAAAAAGTTTCTCGAATGCGAATTCCGGTGAGATCACGGCTGTCCGGTGACACGATCCATCCCTCCGGGTTCACGGATAACGATCGGACCTGGACGCTTCCGAATCCGCGTCATCTTCGCGAGCGGGATCTCTCGCTGGCACACGCACGGCTCGGTCGGACCCCTTCTTCAGGATCGCGGCCCGAAGAAAGAGGAACAGAGAGGCTTAAGCGTGGCGTGGAGGTGGCGCCAGGCCCCTCCTTCTAATAAAAGCCGCTCACTAAGCTCCGTTACACAGACAGTCACAGAAAAGCCGACGAGAGCAGGAGCCACGCAGAGCTCCTTTTGGGTCCTCTTGACAAGTGGCCGAGCCGAACTAATTTTTGCCACCGCGTTTAGCGAATTTCACTAATTGAAACGGTGTGTGGTGAGTTCGCACGCGGCGCGCGTTCGTGATTCCTCTTGTTCGACCGTTTAGTGACCGAGAGTTCCACGTGACTCTGTGTTCAGTGAGGGGAAACTATCGAGCATTCGGAAATTGTTTTTCAAAAAATCAGTGGAATTGCCAATTTTCTCCGATTTGTTCTATTGGGTCAAATTTTTAGTGAAACGCTCGATAGTTTCCTGAGCGCGTTTTATTTCTTCCTCGAGTTCTCCTTGTCTGCCTCGACGACGTAAGGGGCCGCGAACTGTTTATCGGAGTGAAAATTCGTGAAGTGGTTCTCGCCGGAACGGACGACGCGAGGAGAAAATCGAAATTCGGGAAATACGATTTTTATCAAACTGTGATGATATCGCGAAACGCACGTGTCTACGTTGCCTTTTTAACCCCCGCGAATGAACGCCTGGTAGCTGTTACACGACTTCTTTATTATCTCCAACTGAGTATAGTATATCTCAAATTGAATTGCAAAGATTTGTTTGATTATCGAGTAGTCAAAGTTTCGGCAACGATAATGAATCACAGTCGGCATCACCTGACCTCGAATACGCAACGCTTGCCTCATTGGACACGAGGGTATGCGCGCTGAATCCATATTGCCTTGGTGTGTGGCCGAGTATTGTATTCTGGCTGCTCGCTATTGCAATTACTTTGGCCACTTTGGCCAATGCAGTCGACCATCAGCATTTGAATTTCTAGTTTATTTCTAGTCACCGACAATTGAAATGCAGATCGGTTTTTTTGAGGATGTTTGTGCAATCGAACCTTTTTCATACGAGAATTTACGTAATAACTCAACTCTTTTATGGTCATGCAATGTGCAAAATAATTTTTTAATGAGAATCTTATTTTGTCGTTTATATTTATTCTAAATTTGTTTGTTAAGTACAATATGAAATAAATAGTGGAGATAAGCGTTGCCTATGTGATCCTGCCATGCGTTCACTCTTGCGATTATACGTTGTTATGTTTTGCAATGGGTCGTACAGTCATCTTTCCTCGAGAATCTCAGCGTTGAGGATGCCAACGGCGTTCGCGACTTTCATTCGGTCGAAAGTGATAGTTTCGAACGTATCCATGCTCGAGAAAGGAGAGCCATTGCGCTCCCCTCTCCGTGAAAGATCGTCGCGGCTCCTTCACCTTCGTTTCGTTCCTTTTTCACCAAAATCCTTTCGAACCGTTTCCGGATCGTACCGGATCATCCAGGAAGCGTTCGAGCTAACTCAATAAGAAAATCACGAACAAAAACAGACCAGATCTACGGTTCTTCCATATCTGCGACAAAATTAATCTGAAAAATAATCCGAACATTTTTTCCTTTCAGATTTACAAATCTCTGTACGAAACATGAAGTTCGCTGTTATTTTGGCGACAGCGATGTGCGTGGCTCTGGTCAGCTCGTATCCGGTTCCCGAAGGAGATCGCCTTCAATCCGAGGTAAGTGGCAGGTGTCCTTTCTCGAACCGCACTTTGGGCGGGCTTGCCGGTCCTCCGGGCCAGAGTTGGGCAAACTGTATTCACGACGAATAAACATGGACCAGATTTATTTGAACAAGGCTTCGTTTCAGGTTTCTCGAATAACTTAATGCGATGAATTTGTTTAGTCCAACTCTGGGCAAGCACGTACAAAACCGCTTGTACAGGCACGCGTAGGATATGTGTAATCCTCGAATTCTCGACGCTGACTGTGTCTCCGTTCTTCGAATCGGTCTCATTCGTATTTGGGAAATATATACGATGCTCTTCTAGAATCGGGATCTAAGGATTGCGTAACAGGCGTTACGGTAGCTTTCTCTGTGTCAGTGTGTCGGCGAGATGAGCTACTATCGATTTTGACGACGGTTGGCGGAGAAAGCGCGAGCGTTTCCGTTCGCAAAATTCGCGCCCGGCGACCGGTTAATCGCCGCGATAGCCAGCGATGGAAATTGTCCAACGTCTTGCGAAAGTCCTACGGCTGGATTTCGACGAGACGCTAAACCGGGCCTGAGTCAACCGATCGTTGGACCGAGCCAATCGATTCGGCTGATGATGTTTCACTTTCGACTCTTTCACTCGCGCGTTATCGAGTGCTACGACCTCAGGCTCGAAGAAAACGACGCTCCGCGTGACTCCACGATCGCCAGATCGGTGAGAATCCTCGATCGAGGCTCGCATACGATCTATTCGATTTCCATTTGATCTCAAATGATTCTCTTCATTTCTGACCCGCACAAGTGTGCTAAACTGCGTTTCGGTGACCTTCCGACAACACATGCAGCGGCTCGTGCAAATATTTTCAATTAGCCTCTAATATTGACAGACAATGGGAACATCCTTTCAGTTTCCCGGTAAGGAAGTCTCTCGTTATCGTGAATCTATTCTCACGCGGGACAATACTGGTAGCTCTTGAAAGTGCAACCGCGACGCGATTGTTTGAACAATCGTTACGGAAACGATCGGAAGACTATTATGCCTCGGAAGGTCGTTCTCCAGGATTGATGCGTCACGCGCGAAAGCGAATCCCCGGGTGTTTCGCTTCGGGGAGGGAAGAAGGGTTAGGCAAGAGAGTCCGGGCCTGAGATCACACGAAAACCTGGTACATCCGAACTCCTCTCTTGTTCGGGGCCGACACTTTCACTGGCCGCGAACACTTACAAAGCTATACATCGGACACTTTCTTCGCTCGATCGGTGCCCAATGGAAAGCGTAAGCGTACACCTACCTACACGAGCCACACGTGAATGTCTCCTACCTCTCTTGTATGTCAGTGGTTCGCAATGCGACTCAGAATACATTTTCCCCGGTGAGCTTCAGATTATTATTTCACAAAAAATAGAGTTTTCAGAAGATTTCTTAGGAGGAAAACAAAATATCCAAGCTCCATAATCCAGCTCAGTCATTGGAAGAAAGCTTTGTCCTTTTTTTGCTTCTCAGTCGTTATAATATCTCTTTTTCTTTTTTTTTTCTTTTTTTTACTGCTCTGTAAAACTCTCTTCAATATCTAAAAGGGTTAATTACCCGTGCATTAAATAAATAAATAAATAAAATTTGTTTCTACGTCTACAATTGTTCCAAATTGTAAGATAAAGAACTTCGATAACTTAACAACATTTATTCGCATCTTTTCTCAATCAGTTGCCGTTAACGAATGAATTCATCTTCTCTTTGCAACGCAAGCTAAACTCTTCTATTATACATAGCAACGATAAATGACTTATCGATATACTGTGCAGGTGCACATAAACCGAGATTGCATGGTGATTTCGTTGCACCATATATAAAGAGAGAAAACAATGTGTAACGTTTAGGGGGCGAAAATTGTAACAGCGTCGGACGTGAGCATAAGTTCGAGGGAAAGTGAACCGTATAGTAACCGGGTTGAGCAACGTTTGAGTCCGACGACCGGGCAAGCGTCGGAACAGTTTCGATTAATTTGTCGGACACCTCGCCCGGATCGTTGCAAAACGATTCCAAGTGGAATATCAATAAATCCCGGTGTGCTCTTTATTACCCCCTGTTATGGCACACTGTTTGTGCTTTTCCTTATGCCCGGCGAGTTAAAAGGCTCGTATCGTAACAGAAAATTGTAGCGTCACTAATGCGACCCCCGTAATAATACGCAATCAGCTCTTTAAACCGTGCAATTCCGAACCGTGGCGCGCGACGTTACTACAGTTCGTTCGTTCTCCAGTATAGTTCCGTTTAAACGACTTTGCGTAATTTGAAAATTGCCGTTTTACGGGATCCTTCCGACTTTGCGTACCCCCTACCAGCTGGCCGCATTGCGCAACGATATTACCTTAACACTCCGCGTGCAGCTTTCGATCGGCTCTCGATAGACCAGCGACAAACTCGAGGCTGCGATACACTTCCTCGTTCTAACGGTCGCGTGCCGATGAAATCGGTCTAATTTGGGAAAGAGAACATCGGTTTATCGGCAGAGGACGATCGGCGATGCCTCGACGAATCTGTCGTGAAGGGAAAGAGCAGAGCCGCTGTTCAGGGGGCATTGAAAACGGTCTGTAGGGACAACAGGGAAACCTTTTTTCAGGCACTCGATCGGCTGGTGATGGTCGAAGCCGACAACGAGACCGCCCAGCGGAGCAAACGGACGATTGGTATCCTGCGGGAACTGTTCCCAGAAGCCTCTCAGGTGAGCCGCTGCTGAACAGAGCTCAGTGGAAATCCTGCAGACGGCCAGGACTAATTTAGAAGAAAACAAAAAAAAAACGAATTTCTCCTTTTACCCGTGGACGTTCGAGATCCCCGATCGCATCGGACGCGGTCCATTAAACCAGGACCTTGGATACCCCCACTCTCTCGCTCTTTCTTTTTAAAACTCGACACTTTCCCGTAACGTAACGGATAATTGAGAAATTATATCGGCGATGAAAACGTTTCATTAGCGAATCCCAAGCCGGGTCTCGACGGCCGAGGAGAAATTGTTTGCGGCGTTCGGTATCGACATTCCTGTCAAGAAAGCTGCGCCACCGCGCGCGCCGCCTCGATCCGCGATTCACGCGATGCGTTTCCTCTTTCTTTTTTTTTCTTCTACCGCGCGCTCTGCATCCAATTACGCAACCGTGCGTCGACGTTTTATTCAATTAACTCCGCGAATTAAGAGATACGATCACGCGTACGCAAAACGGAAAGTTCCCTCACCCGGAATCGCGTCGAGTCGAGTCGCGTGCGCGCGCGTACGTACACGCGTTTACTTCCCGTGGAAAACCGTGGCCGCATCCGTCTCTCCACGCAACTGTCTTCGTGAAACCAGCCACTGGTCCGGCGATACCTTTCACTATCACTTTTCGTAATGATACATTGACTTTCTTGAAACCTCCTCGAACGGAGGCGAACAACAGACACGCTATACCGAGATAAACGAATCATACATGGAACCTTTAGATCAAAATTGAGATTGCGAATGGACGGACGCTTTTCAAACACGAAACACGATGACGATCGGAAAGCGATGCATGTTAAAATAATCTCAGTGGCTCCACGGGATATCCGAGACATCTCACAGACAAACAAAAAAATCATCAATACAATGAAATCACGACAAAAGCATGTAGAAACTCACCGGGACTCGGCTGGACCAGCTAAGCGCTGTTGTTTTGTAGATGATCGAGCAAAAGGTGAACTCGATCGTCGCGGAAATCATCCGGGTGCTCGGCCCGACGCTGCTACAAAGTTTTCTCGGGAACAATCGCAACAGCGGCGGCGGCGGCTCCGGCGGGAGTTCGAGCGACGGAACGTCGGCGACCGCCGCGTCGCCGTTCGAAGACGAGGACGACGACGCGTTCAAGTCGACCAGTTCCGACGGATCGAAGGTATCGATATCATTGCCGACGTTCCCGCCGGACGAGGATGAGACCACGGTGCCTCCGACTCGTTCCTCGACGACGACGACGACGACCGCTGCCACGAACGCCGCGGACGAATCGACGACCGAGGGCACGGTCTCCAACACGGTCGTGTGACCGTTAATAGAGGCCGGATCGGTAACACGTTGGAGGTTAAGAAAAACAAGAAGAGAGTAACCGATTGATCCTCGGCAAGGACCGATCACCGCGCAATTGGGACTGCTGCGGGAGAAAAATAATTCTGTTCTACCAACGCACCTGTTTGTCGCGTATCTGCTAACCGTGCCTATCTCTCTGTGTGCGTTTACGTGTACGCATCTACGTCATTTATTTATTTTTTTTTATTTTACTACTACTACTGCCTACCTACCGCTATTTGTCTACCTAATCTGTACATCTGTATTCTTCTTGTACCATCATTCTCTCTACATCGTTCTGTGTGTGTTCGTCCTGAAACTCTGTCAGTGTTATTTTCCGTTCATCGAAAGCGACAAATCGTTCTCGTTGGGTCTGCCATCTGATCGATCGTTTTTTGTGGAACGTCGACTCCGTTGCTTCTCACTCTGTTCCATCTATCGGTTCTATCGATCGCTTAGCCTCTCTTTCGACGTGCCATTTCGTCCATTGCCATTCGATGGGACGTTTGCCAATAGATCGTCAGGTGAGTTCTCATTTATGCGAACGTGCCGCGATGCTGTGGCCGTTCGAGAGAAATCGATCGAACTCCATCAAGTTTACGGTCCATGAAACATATATCCAGCTTTGCCAATGAGTATGGCGCGTAATCTACTGACATAATTTTCCACGATTTCCGACAAGCGTCTACAACTGGAAATCGTTATTCTAATTTCATTAATTTTCCACTTATGTTTCTCTACGTCGCTTGCCGATCGACGATCCGCCGCGCGTCCCGATCACGAGACATCGCTAAGACGCGCGTCGTAAAACTTGAAGGCCGCGTCTATCGCCATTGAATGCCATCATTAAAATGATTGATCAAACGTCAGTGTGACTTTTCGAACTGTCGTAAAATCTCGGAGGTAATAATGTTCAATGGCGATCGACCGGTTTTCAGAATGTCGATGAGAGGGAAGGTCGACCGTGAACGTTCTTCTTTCCGCAGGACGTGAACCCAGAAGCGGAGGACAGAGTGAACGAGGTGGCCGAGTCGCAGAACAACGAGGTGAAAGTTCAATTCGCGGACGAGCAGGCGAACGAAGAGCCGGCGCCGTTGACGCCGCTCGACGAAGCCGAAGCAGAAGACGACGAGAACAGAAACAAGAGGTTCCTCAACTTCGGCTTC
Organism: Ceratina japonica; assembly: GCA_019453355.1. NCBI lineage: Eukaryota > Metazoa > Arthropoda > Insecta > Hymenoptera > Apidae > Ceratina > Ceratina japonica. The sequence continues at coordinate 49,840 of SMSR01015171.1, read as the reverse complement.
GGTGCATCGGGTGGTAACGGTGGTAGCGGCGCCGGTTCCGGGAACTTCCTCTTCGACATAATCAGGGTAAGTCTTAAGCGGTCCTCGGATAAGTATCGTCCTTTCATCGGGTGAAAAGTGGAAGCTTCTCTTGAGTCAATAATAAACCAGGCGAGGAGTTTTTATTATTAGAAGCTTTCGAATTCCTTCTTCTCGTTGGGACAGAGAAGGGATAATTGAAAGTACCCAGAAGCGTGAGTTTGCGTCAATAACGTGATATATCGATAGAATTATGGAGTTTTTCTTAATTGGCCGATCGACGCCATGCGAACCGGTAAATCGTTTAATATTCAGCGAGCAAGAGACGAATAGAGCGACAAGGGCGCCTGCTCCCAGTGAAAGTGTACGACCGAATGATCGCATGATCGCCGCGCGCCGTCTGGTTCACTATTCCAAGGTTCCTGACCTAGGCACGACCCGGCCTCGCGGACGATCACACGTGATCGTCGCGTCCTCGTACCGAAAACAGGAGAAAGAGAAGTCGTGAATCGAGAATGAAATAGTAAAAGAAGAAGTCCGTGGACTTTGTAAATTTGTGCCGCGCTCGAGGAATCCGCTTACGAAATTGGCTGNAGGAGTTTTTATTATTAGAAGCTTTCGAATTCCTTCTTCTCGTTGGGACAGAGAAGGGATAATTGAAAGTACCCAGAAGCGTGAGTTTGCGTCAATAACGTGATATATCGATAGAATTATGGAGTTTTTCTTAATTGGCCGATCGACGCCATGCGAACCGGTAAATCGTTTAATATTCAGCGAGCAAGAGACGAATAGAGCGACAAGGGCGCCTGCTCCCAGTGAAAGTGTACGACCGAATGATCGCATGATCGCCGCGCGCCGTCTGGTTCACTATTCCAAGGTTCCTGACCTAGGCACGACCCGGCCTCGCGGACGATCACACGTGATCGTCGCGTCCTCGTACCGAAAACAGGAGAAAGAGAAGTCGTGAATCGAGAATGAAATAGTAAAAGAAGAAGTCCGTGGACTTTGTAAATTTGTGCCGCGCTCGAGGAATCCGCTTACGAAATTGGCTGGAAGTCGGGCAAGTTGCGCAACCGATTATCGATTTTGGTTTTTCTAGGCGTCGCGTCGTCGCGAGAATTTCAATCGAGGCCAGTACATCGCGAAATTCTTTTTAAACGTNGAAGTCCGTGGACTTTGTAAATTTGTGCCGCGCTCGAGGAATCCGCTTACGAAATTGGCTGGAAGTCGGGCAAGTTGCGCAACCGATTATCGATTTTGGTTTTTCTAGGCTTCGCGCCGTCGCGAGAATTTTAATCGAGGCCAGTTCGTCGCGAAATTCTTTCAAAACGCATTCAAGAAAATTGTTGCTATACGTGATTCCTCGACAGCAAAAGCAATTATTGTTCTTGTTGAATCGGCGTGATCATGAGAGACGGTAAACAGGTGCTGCTGAAACCGATCGAAACTGGTCAACGGAACGACTGCCATTCGCGGCATTGAAGAACTAGCGTTCGTTTCCTTTTGAAGGTCCGCCGCGAAAGGCAGCCTCTAGGCTTCCACTCTTCACCCGACAAAGAAACTCGAAAAATGAATACGTAACCCTCACGAAACTCACGAGCCAAACTCATAAACGTGACATACCAGCGTGAACGAAAAGATCGAGAAGGGAACCGGCTGCACATTCAGTCGTTAAAGTACAATTTCAGCCGCTTTACAGGAATCTCTGCCGATCGTCTACTAACTCGCAGTCGGCTAGGGGTTGGAGAACTTCGTCGTCGGTACGAAACGTGCAAATTCAAAGAGAAATGACTAAAAGATAGACGTAAAGAGAGGCGTGCAACCGGATCAGGAGCGGATCAGTAAACGAAAGTTTTCTCGTCTCTGTTCTCGATTTAGCAAGCGGCCGACGGGGCGGCGCGAGCGGCGGGCACGGTGTACCGCGTGGTGGCAGGTACGCAGAGCCTAGGGCTCGGCTTAAGCGCGTCTCGCGACTTGAGCCCAATTCCACAGGGTGCCGCCGCCCCTGCTGCCGCTCCTGGTTCCTCGTCGTCAGCAACGGGATCCTCGACCATGGCACCGGCCTCGTCAGGAGCCGGCAACCTACCACCGGTACGCCAATCCTTCCTAGCAGAACCGAACGGATACTGCCAAACTCTCTTCTCTCTCTCTCTCTCTGTTTCTTAATTCTTTTCTCTACTCTCGTCTCTTTAACCAGAATTCTGTTTAGCAAACGTTCAGTTCATTAGACACTTGTTAGACACGTTTGTTGTCCCGGATGAAAGTGGCCGATGAAACAAATATTTGCTAACTGGAATTTCTCCTCTGCTTTCTTCATTTTTCACCTTTCTACCAATCTCTCTTTAGTTTACTTCTTTCTGAGACAGACGATTGATCAAGCTGACCGATAGTCATTACGAATGAACAATTTACTGATAGAAAAAGAATCTTAAAAAATATTTTCTAACTTAGTGCATGAGAAGCTTGATCAGTTGCACGAATTACTGCCTTCACTAAACAGATTAATGAACGCTGCACGTTTGTTCAAATCTTTCAATTTTTAACTCCTGCTATTCTTTGCTTCTGGAAATGACGCTTTCCCTTCGCTAACATTTCAGAGGATTTACGTATCACAAGTACTTTTCTCGAAGTCGCGTTAAGCTATTATTAACAAACGACAATTATTACATGGATAAAAAGCAGTAGCCTTTGAAAATAATAGTCGTTTCTCGACGTGCAAATATTTATCGTCCCACTCGAAAGAAGTACTTGGTACGTATTCTAAATAACGTTTAACAGCATCCTTGGTAAGCCCGCGCGTAGGTATGTTTGCATGATCACGCTCTCTGCATGTTCTCACATCTCTCCGCACGTTCTTCGTTTGTTCTACGTTCTTCCATTTACTTAACTACTCGACCTTGTCTCTCGTTTCTTTCGTTTCTCTCTGTCCTCTCTTCGTGAGCTTCTCTTCCTAGTCCTTCGACACTTCTTCTCTTCTCTTCGTCTTCTCTCTTCTTCGTTCTCTCCCACGTCTCGATCGTGCATGGATTGCGCGCCTCGCTTTTGATCCGCTCATTGTCTCTCGAGGGAGATACATGATATCGTGAGAAAAAATGATTTTCCAGGTGAAGCCTGGCGCGCAGTCCTAGCGACGTCCTCATCGATCTCACACGGTCCCAGCGTAGGCCAGGTCTCATTAGACATAATCCATCGTCGATGTCACTAACCAACAACATCCATTATCTTTTAACGTTCACGTATCCTCTAAGGGCGCCTCTATCCCCTCGAGTTCGGGATGAGTCGAACGACTCGGTCGATCCCCTCTCACCCCCTTTTTCTCCGATCGTTCCATCCGGCCAACGGTCCCGACGCGACACCGAAGACCAACGAAAAGATTCTCGACGCAGCTGAAGGACGTCACCGCCAGAGCAGCCGTTCGATCGATTATCGCCGATTCTCTCGTCGTTGTAATTTCATACTTGTTCATTGCACACATATACACACGCGCGTCTATATCGATTCTGGCAACAAGTTTTTTTACATTTAATTGTCTGTTTTAAATGTACACGATTTCATGCGTAAAAAATTGCTGAGTTAAAGCATTTTATTTTGTCGTTAGACAGTGTGTATAAGAACTTGTTGCCAGGGGTAGTTAGCCCACCAGCGTCGCTGTAGTTCACTGATATTGGAACGCATCGAAAGCAACGCAACGACGAATCCAGACGAATCAGCTTGCGTACAGCACTTTCACTTATATTAAAGAGTTACGAATTTTTGTTGAAATTCCTGCGCAGCCGATTCGCCTGGCTTCGGACACGAATTTTTCCAGTAGCAAAATATCAGCACGGCGCGTGACGTACGTTTCTCTTTGAGGAAGCGTAAGTATGGTAACGAACGTGCGTCATGCCGTCTATTACAATTGTCACAGTAAATTGTTGTATCTCTGGGTCCTGGTGAATATGTTTCTGTGCACCCCTGTAGGCTGTTCATACGAATGGGAATCAATGTCCTCATTCATCAAAACGATACTTTAATAAATTAGTGNTGTGCACCCCTGTAGGCTGTTCATACGAATGGGAATCAATGTCCTCATTCGTCAAAACGATACTTTAATAAATTAATATGATATTTGAGGTACTATATTCATTATATTCTATAAGACGAAGAAGGCATTGGTTTGACGCGCGTGAACAGCCTGCAATTTATTCGAAAACAATGTCACGAGCCGGAGGAGCGCACGTAAGGATCGTAGCAGCAAACTCGACGGATCGCAAGTAGGATTCAGGATTTGAGAGCACCGTAGTGTCGTAGGCGCTGGAGCTGGACGTGGAGCTGGAGTGCTGCACGCTCTGCCGCAACTATTATTCCCCGAATAAACAGATATTGTTAAGATAATTCACACGAAGATCGATGACAATCTGTGCAACTTGTCTATCATTCGCTACTTCTGTCGAGCTCTTTCCCGTGATCGAACCTGACCTGTCCTCGACGGGAGTCCGACTAACCGGCGGTCCGATTGGTTGCAGCTGGTGGCTGGAAGCGGAAGTGCGGGAAATGCTTCGGCTGGAAAAGCTGACGACACCCAGGAGGCGGTTCCCGGACCAGTTACCAGGCTGTTCGTCATCGCGAACAGGGGAATCTCGAATCTCATACAGGATCTCATTTTGGTGAGTAATCCCGAGTCGAAAATTTAACTATAATTTGAATCTTCTAAACCTAAATTTATTCCAGTTTAGGTCTATTAGATCTAAAAAGTAGAACTAGTAGAGTTATGTAAGAACTTAATATTTGATATAACTCTAATCAGAACCTATGAGTCCCTACAAAAATCTCAAGTTATATTTTAGTCCTTAAGAACCTTCGTTTCGTTCACGAAAGTAGTTATAATTTAGTTGTCCAAGCAAGAGAGATGGGAACCTAAAGGCCTATTTAAGGGTTTGCAAGATTTTTTAGGATCCTCTGAAATATTTATTGTGTTATATAAAATTATTTTACAAACTATGCGCATTTGACTCTGATATGCATTTGAAATGAATTATTCTGTTTATTCTTATGCTTTCTATTATAAATTTTTAAAAAGGCTTTAAAACAGGCTAATTTATACAATAGAATTTTTGTTATACAGCAACAAAGCGAACATTTGTGTTATTTGTTTACAAAAATAATAATAATTTCGCTATAAATTGGGTGAACGTAAAAGAGATTCTTGATCTAGAATATGAGCCAAAAAACGTAGGTATCATGGAGTCCTCTCAGTGCATATGTCCTCAAGTATTGCCAGCCAATGAACAATGTTAGGTTTCATAAATACTAGTATGAACCTACAGGATCTTTTCCTAAACTCTTGAAGTAAGACTTGAGGAACTAAATTATATTTGATAAACTCTATTTTAGATCTATATCCTTTATAAGCGGACATAACGACTAAATATAGGTTCAAATTACAATTAAATTTACTCTTATACTTCTATGCTCAAGATATGATTTCGATCTCCTTATTGACATTATTTCCATTATTATCTATATATACATATCTACCGATTATATCCTTCTGTAGGATAAATTGGTTCAAAACCATAATTATTTTTTCGACTCGGGATTCTTTTTTATGATATTTAGTTCCGTTCGCTGAACAATTCCGTGTGCAGGAAGATGATACGTTAAACAAACTGTATTGAGTAACCAAGGAAGACTGAAGACTAAGTCTATAAAGTGCTCTTGCACAACGATCGTAAAAGAACGTTTCATAAAGATAACAACAATTTCGCCAGACATAAATGGTCAATATAGATGAAGTTCTATTAAGCCGCGGCTAGTAAAGATAGAAATCGATTGTCTCTGACAAAGCGAGGACGCGATGCTACATGATAGGATAGAATCGATTGCGGAATAATCCGAGTGCGACTTTCCGCGAAATTTTCCGAGCAGCCAGCGTGACGGGTCACGAACGAAGTGCCATTAACCCGTTCGGGATCATTCGCTTGATCTTTTTGTACCCTCGACCGATTCTTAGCTTATCTTTTTCGCGACTTTACGCAACTCACTTTTTCTAGAGGAAAGTGAAACGTTCCCGAGACACTCGCTGGACAATATAATCTCGTTGCATCCTTCTTTGAGTAACGCGTCTCGTTAATATGATTCTATCGGTAGTCGCGATCCGTAATGGTCGCAGCATCCAACAGCTGCGAGATTACATCGCCAAGAACGATTTGTCTAGTACAATTGTTGATTAGAATCTGCGTGGCGATTCGAAGCCTAGCACGGGACAGGTTGATATGGAAAGTGTGATAGACGGGTCTAATTGAGGATATCGTGACTAAGTGGTTACAAAGTGCCTGCTGATTTATCTCTCCGTCTTATCCGTTGCTGTACATTCTGTTCGGCACGCGATGATCAATGCCCGTACAAACAAATCGTATGATTATATTTACATAGTATATTTTAAATTATCGAACAAAAGTGTCTATTCCATTTTTTAATCTAATTTATCTATTGTGCGTCGAGTTGATATAGAAAAAGATAAGGATAAATTGTTTCCTTCGATCCTTGAAATATTTAAAAAATATAATTTTATAATCGCGGAGCGATTACAACGATGACGAGATTAAAATGATGAAAATTATCGTCCGTCCTTAAGTGGCATAGTAGAATGATAAAAGTCGACTGGGTAATTGCGTAATGGCCGCGGGGTGAGATTGCGATTCGACGTGGACCAATTCTACTGGCGCGATGTGAGATTTTGCCGAAAGCCGCGCAACCGTGACGCGCGTTTGTCGTTCTAGATATAAAACCGGCCAGCGCGGCGTGTTACGCAACCCGAGTCCCCTCCTCCTCCCGTTACAGGGGGGATCAATGGAAAGCAAAATGTAAGCGACTTTCTCTATGAAATAGCTCGTCGCCCATTTGCCGGCTGACTTATGCAAGCAGCTGCTGGCTACGTGGCTCCTGCCACGCGATACTGCCAGGGGCACGTCTTGACCACCCGAACCACCTCGACCCTACGTCCTCGAAACCCTCCGGCGATGTAGTCGCCTCCATAACACGTCATCACCTCATTTCGAATAACTGCGACTATGCATAAACGCTCGTAGTTGCAGTTATTCAAAATAAAGTGATGAAATTAATATTTGCATAAATACTATGAACTGGTTCATTGCAATGCTGTGATACAATTAACTCGTCGAGCGTAAATTTTTAGTTACTTCTATAATTTTCTGTTCACGCTAATAAACGAATTTAATGAATTAAACGAGCTGAGGAAGTCAAGGATGTTTCAGTCAATGCAAATGTCAGAGTTCAACGTTTACATACTATTTTATATACCTTCGCCTATTATGCATAATTGACAGTCTCTTATTTAAATGCCAGAACGTAACTATCTATCCAATTCCTGAACTCCAGACATTTCCGTCACTCGATTTTATTAAAGCAAATGCAATTCCTTGATTTTCGAGGGTGTTATTTGATCGAGTAATATAATTTGATCAGTTAATAAGCGGCCAGCTGGTTTGAAGATATCGTAATAGCACGCGACTCGGTGCCGCCCTAAATAATTAGCTAATTACGGTTTCCCGTTTAACAGATTGAAGCGTGTTCCGCTCGCGGAGCGGCGCGCTTCGCTCTCGCGCACTGCGACTCCCAAACGAAAGCGAAACCGATCTCCGAAAAGAAACAGACAGGAAACTATGTAGTCTCTAAGTTTTCTCATGTAAATTCAGTTCAAATTTTCATTTCCATGAAGACTTAAGCTTCACGGATGTAAAATTGAGACATTTTAATATTTATTAATTGTCTGGGAAGTGACCGAGCATTAAAGGTACAGAAAGTCCCATTGTTTCTCACGTAATTAAAATGCTGTTAGGGAGATTCATCGGTCGATTTCACCCCTTAAGGACGAAATAATTTGTTCCACTGGTGCATTCGTACTCTACGTTCCCACGATTTGCAATGAAAATTGGATTTCCAATCCATCATGTTGATACTAATGTACAAAAACTTTCTGAACTGACTGTAACTCATTAGGGGGCATTGATCGCGGCGCAAGAGCCGTCATAATCGCCACGCTCGATTCTCTCACGATACAGTTCCGCAAAAAGCGGCCTGCATTCAAACCGAATTCATACAAAACGCTTGGCTAATTGATTTGTCACACGGTTCGATAAAAACCAATCCATTTTCGAAATAACTTTATCTACATTCATTATCATAAAGACGTGAATTAACACTTGATTGATTAATCTCGCGATTTCTAAACGTATAAAAAAGTGTGACAGTGGACTTTTCCGTGATTCTTAAATTTCCAGCGGGAAGAGAATATTTGCAAAAGAATTCGTATGTAAAAAGATTGTGAAGTGGAATCTATTAGTTTTATGTATATAGACTTATTACGTTTCTTACGTTTCTCATTACATATCTTTCAATCAACTAGCCGGCTACGTCTTCATTACGCGCAAAAGAAAACGCGCGACAGTACGTTTTCCAAACGAGAAGCCAGAGAAAGCCAACGCGAACGGAAAAACAAACACGGGCGAGTTGTATTCGAGCGTTGTTGGAGTTTAAATCTTATTGCTTATTATGCGCAACCTTTACGCTCGCTCGGGAAGAAGCGGGCATATCGGCTGGAAAGCGTTCACGCTTCGCGCGTCGCGCGGAATCCGCCGATTTCCAGCATAACACGCCGAATCGGAAACGCCGTTACAGGCTCCGAGCACAAAGAGGAACGGCGAGCACTCTAATGATCTTCAGATGATTCTTCTCGATCGCGATGATTTTATTCAAAACCGTCGGGACAAGAAACGTGAAAAGAAAAACTTGATCATAGAACGCCTTTTCGAAAGTTGTGACACTTTCAAAACGCAAAACCAAGCGGTCGTTCCATTAGAAATTGAAGAAGCATAAAATCGATTTGTTTATTTCTTTTCCAAAATCTAACTTTCCATCTGACTGCGCATGGTGAACGTCGATGAGATCAGGAAGTCTATTCAGATTAGAAAGAAATTTCTTTTCCTTATGTCCTTTCACCGAGGTAAAACGCACTCAGTACGAGAGAGCTATTTCTGGCACTCGTTATCCGTGTCTACCATTCGTACTTAAAACTAGGGTCTCGTTTAACAAACGTATCGACCATTATTTGCCCAAGAGTCTTAAAATTTCTATTAAACCTTTAAATGAAAGCTTACCTGGACGAAAAATTCAGACGGCAACACTTAATTCGTTGTTTTATCTTATTAATTGTAATTTGCAGCGCCTGGCAGCGACGAGCGAGCGTATCGTCAACTTCAAGGCGAGATTGATCACTTCCATCATCTAGACGATGACGCCGGGCGTGGAAGTGCATGAGAAGATCAGATCGGTCCTGAAGAAACGCTCGGAACGGCCAGTGGGTTCGCCATCGCCGAGCGGGTGAATCGCGCGAGCAGTGTGAACACGGGTACGACGTTGGCGACGCGGAATCAACCCACGCCGTCGCCCCCTTGTCCCCGAAGTTCCCCGAACCGTCTCGTCGATCGTCGACAACGTCCTCGTTTTGAACTTTTTAACATCGACCTCGCGACTCATCAAAGATCGCGTCGTGTCACGCGACATCCTCGTGTCCCTTCCGTCCTCTTGCTTTTCGGTTCTCTCCCTCTTCGTTCCCTTCGACGTCCTCCAGTTCGTCTTTCTCTTCTCCCTATTTTATTTTGTACGTTTTATCTAGCATACCCCTACTATAGTCTGGTTTATCCATAGCAATTAGGAATTTAACCATTTGTTCGAAATTTCAAATTCAACGTTCCATATCGGCAGGTACATTTCTTACATAGGAATCGTCATTTGGTAATGTGAGGCAAAGTCGAGCAGAATCTCGCGTGAACTTGTAAATAGCTGTTCCCGGAATGCAACAGTGCCAAGCATTGATTGTTTCTCTATTCCTGATCGATTGTACACGAATTACGATATATATACCATCCCTACAAGAAATTGCTGAAGTTGGCAATTACGGTGATAACCAAACTAAAAAAAGTGTCCCCTTATTCCCATCGTAGAAAACTAAATACGGTTCGAGATAATTTTGGTACTATTTATTGGACTTTTGTACGCCGCACACGAGTCAGAACGATAATCGTACTCTTGAATGTAACGGGTATTAACAAGAGAACGATCATCGTCAACGAATACGTATACGTCAAAACGTGTCGATCTTCGAAATGAATGCGTTGTGCTTCTCTTATTGTAAATCATCCCCGTTGTTTTGTAGTGTAAATAAATAAATATTATTATACTAAACACACCATTAATCATTACTGCCCGCAAATTCAAAAACACATCCTCCCTAAGTATTCATTTTATTATATTTCCGATAATATATCTGATATATGTATGTATAACGCGTCCGATATGGACTAATATTGTCCTCAGTGAAATTGACCCACGATCAACGTTTAGCAAAAATACGATACTCGAGAATCAACGATCCTCATCCCTAATTAATTATTTGTTGCGATAAATTCTTCATTCTCAAAGCGAAGTACACTCGACGAACTGTATACAGTTTTGAACTATCACGGTCACGATTATCGAACTCCTTGTATCATTAGAAGAACAATGTCCATCGCGAGCAAGTGCATTTTAGGCCCAATTTCAATCACAATGATTTTAAGATCGCGCAGCTCATCGCTACGAATTTTGTTCGCTGGTTGAATCAGTTCGTGAAGGATCCTCCTCCGCGGATCCTGCGGCTTCCTCGAATACGAGCATCTCGTCTTCGCAGGAAGCCCATCGGTGTAGCTAGGGTGGCGATATCAGTATTGGTTCCTCCTCTGGCAGACCGACGTACACCGGGTCTCCGAGTTTGACGTTACCGCCGGAGCCCCTCAAAGCGAGATGAATTCCTAATACCGGACTTTCCCCGACCAGGGGCCGAATTTCTGGATCCATTATTTGTCTGTAACTGCAAAGTAAATCAAATTTTCAAGTAACACGTTCTTACAATCGTATTAATACATAAAATCGTTTCTATACAAATCGTTACGTTTTTAATGTTTTTAGGGGGTCCGCATTAGGATTCTTCACCCCTGTTTCTGGATCGACGGTAGTGAAGATGCATCTGGTACATGGCATGACGTTTTTGAAAATGACGTTACCGATCTTCATCCAGCCCCAAGTGTCTTCTTCGTAGGCAATAGCGCCTTTTACTACGAAGTTCGGCCGAAAATTTGACGACGTCACTGGCGTTTCTAATCTGGAATTCAACTCGGTTACCGAGCCTTCGTTCAGTAGATGGTAACTGGTGGCATCTGGGAAGGCACCCTATTGAATAATTCTTTAGATTTCGAACAAACAGATTGCGGCTGGTTGAATGGAAAAATTGAAATTTACAGTGTCGTCGTTGGTCACCGAGAACAGTCTTTTCGTCGATCTCACGTCTCTCGTCGGGTAGTGAAGAGGATAGTAGACCAATCTGAATCCAGTGTCCTCCTGGAGAATGAACCGCGACAACCATCTGGCTGGCTCTTCGCCGCAGTCGCAAGCTGTCACGGGTTGGCCCCAAACCGCTACGCGGAACCCTTTCCCTTGGACCCGCGACAAATCAATGGATATGGACATCATTCCGGGCGCCGACAAAGTGAGAACCGATCCGGAAACGCTCGGCGACACCTTTTCGACACGTGAATTAAGTAAGAAAGCTACAATTAACAGAACACGAAAATGGGAATCGAAGAAAGAACGGAACGCGATTCATTCAGAGCGAAACGTAAAAATGCCAAAACAGGCATTCGAATTAATTACTCGTGTCTGATCCCGGCAGTCGAGCCCGTGGTGATAAAACGGCTCGTTAATCCCGATTAGAAAAGTTACGCGCTTCCTGCGGGCTCGAAGAGGAAACTTATCGTGCTTCGAGCTTGCGAGGCTACTCTGACGTCGAGATTTAACGACCCGCGGACAGGACTCGAGATATGAGGAAAAGTGATTCTGATTATAGCGCATCGATCAATTTGTCAGTATTCATAGTCATTTCAGTCATCACCTATGGAATGTTGAAAATACATATGAACAGCATGAAAGTTTTTTTGCATATAAGTCATCAGCAATTCGTTCTTTTTCGTTCCGCTAAAATTATGTAACTGCAGCTGCCATGCTGTCGCGGAAAATACGTTGATTAGATTAAATAATTTACTACTTTGCCGTGATGATAATTTTGTCATGCCTTATCAAATCTGAGATCGCGATGTTCTGACGAGTCTCCGTTTTCCATGGATCTAATCTAATTACAAGAGCGTGTCTCATCTTCTGACAAACATTATCACAGACGTACATAGAGCGAAGATAATCGTCTGATTTTTGCACAGGTATGTAGGTGACCGGAAATAAGATAGATTTTTTACAAATCTCATGAGAGACATACCTGTATTCATGTTTTGGAAAGCAATTAATTCTTGGAAATTGTCGACTAACAATAGCAGTTTTATCTTATCAATAACGTTGTCTTAACAAACTACTGTTTAAGAATGTTCTGGAGGTACAATCGGAGACAAAAGTACATAAAATTCGAAATTCGTCAATATATTGGCAGTGAAGGCTATTTATGATGTATACACATTGTACAAACATTGAATTAAAAATATAGATTAATTCCGAAAGCTTTTGTTTAATTAGTGAATTGCTTCTCATACTGGCTTTTTAATCAAGTTTCCTTAATATTAGAAAAGATTTTAAGTGACTTTTGGTGAATGACTGTACCCTCTGATTTCAACTTGAAGAAAATAAATTGGTGATGTTGAATATAGACAATTACATAATAAAAAGTCAAAAATAAATATTTAAATAAAACAAAAATAACTCCGGAAAGCAATATTTATAATTACTAATAAATATCTCAAATTTGTATAAAATTATGTTCTGATGACATTTTGTAGTAGTTTTGTAGTATAATGTTTTTTTTGTTAACTGTTTAGTGAACATTAATAAATTTTGTGTATTAATTAATTACATAATACTTACTTTAATACTTACTTGATGTTTCTGGCAACATTTTTTCAAGGTTTAAATAAGATTTGAAGTGGAATTTTATGAATTATCCATAAGAAGACGTGTTAAAATGTGCAAACTTCAAATTGCTATAATTTTTAAACGATGAAGTGAATCGAACCCAAACTTTGATAATTGCTTTAATATAGTAAAAACTAAGTTTTATTAACGTTTCAAGAATTTCTGAACGTTTTTATATACCTCCAGAACATCCTTAAACATGCTTCTAACTTGAAAATCTATACGTACTAGAACCATTTTCGGGTACTGTCTGGCAGTGACGAAATGTCCGTTCAGGTCAATGATCATAAGAGTTCGGTCCCTCAGCCAGCCAGACCTCAGCCCGAGCTTCGTACACTCCATCGAGTTTAGACGAATAGGTCCGAGAGATTTGACCGGATAGACGACCAGGTCGCTCAGCTCGCCTACCTTCCGCCATTCCGAGGGTGGACGATCCTTCTGCCTTTTGGTCCACCACCACCAAAAGAACACGACCACCGTACCAGCGCCGACCGCGGCCGCCGTTACGTAAGTCAGCCGCGTCCTGTCTAAGTATTATAATACACATGAGATGACTTGATAAAAATTGTCAACTAACTTAATATTCAAATCCTGGGAGAATGAGTTTAATCCTCATGGAATGCAAATATGCATTATTGCACTTGAACTGTTGCACTTGTTCTGTATAAAACTTTTTATGAAGCTACTATAAGTAAGAAGATAAAAGACGCATTTTTGTAAGACACCCTATATACTTTTAATGATTGAATTATAAGAAATAACTGCATATGATTATCCGGATTCGTAAATCTCTTAGCATTGAATTAGACTGCATCCGACTTCCTTTTCACTGATTTATTCGAGGCCCTTGATCGTATGCCGTAGAGAAGACGTCAAGGGAACATCGGACGTGCGAACAAGGCGGTATTTGCAATGCAAATTAACGGAGATGCAAATGGTTCGGGGAAGAACAGGGACAAAAGACCCCAGGCGAGTTCGTGAACGGAACGTGCGATCCTTTCGTCACTACCTAAACTCGCGGCAACCAGAGCGTAAACTTTTTTGCTGTTACATGCTTCAGATCCATCAGACAGACGATCGTGAAACGACCCACGATCAAGAATCGATTTGCAAATCATCGGAAACGTGGCTCGTGTGCGTGCGCGTGGCTTTTCTTCAATATGATCCTTGTTCGCCTCGTATTAACATAGTGGACTTTAAAACTTACGATTAATGAAAAAGTGGCGTCGTACGATGCAAATCGTCGGNCGATCAAGAATCGATTTGCAAATCATCGGAAACGTGGCTCGTGTGCGTGCGCGTGGCTTTTCTTCAATAAGATCCTGTTCGCCTCGTATTAACATAGTGGACTTTAAAACTTACGATTAATGAAAAAGTGGCGTCGTATGATGCAAATCGTCGAGGATCGACGTGCACGGAGCGTATTAACGGTACACACGGGCGTTCTCGTCGACGGACCGGAAAGAGATGAAATTACTGGATTTATTTATAGATTGCTGAAATTCGAAATCACATCCTTTCTTGCAGAACGAGAAACCGGAACGCATACAGTAACGAGATACGACACTGCGAGCAGTACGTTAGACGACTTGCACAATTCGTCTCCCGTTGAAATTTCCGGTAGTGTCGTTCGATACCGGCGTCACGGGAAAGTAGGCTAAAGAGGCTCCGTGCACTTTCGAAAATACGCACGTTATCCCGGTCACACCCCACATTTGCATTTCCATTACTAGCGTCAATCGAATGTCTAAATAATTGTACGATTCGGCTACCGACAAATTCTGACAGACTCAGTAGCCTTCTGCTGATGTAATCTGATTACAAACAGGCATTAAATCGTCTCTCACGTGTTTGGAGCATGAGATGATGATACCCAAAATCAACAAGAAGAAATTAACTAAATAGCCTCTGAATTTCACTTATCTCGAATTTGATAATGGATACATAAATTCTTGTATTCCAGCAGCTTGAAATCAGTGTTTTTAAGGCTTTTTATAGAACCAATTTTTTAGTTTTTATGACCATTCTTGTTGATTCAACCTGTATATCGTATCTATATATATGCACGTCTAACGCTAATTTTCTAATCTTCAGGGCCACTTCGCGTATGCTCTATCTACAATGAAGTGACTTATGGCATTCAGTCGATGTTATCGATTGAACGTTTTCGCGTAGGGAAAGAACGGAAATCACCCGGGGGAGACCTTTCCCTGCGAGATCAATACCAAGGGCGTTGCTCCGTAACGCGATATCTACGAAATAGTAATGTTAACACTGGAGTTGACTCTAACGAGTCTAAATCGTCAGCCTTGAATAGATCGCTGCTTATATAATCTCGTAAACATGTTTCATCCACAACCGAGTTAAAAATGTTCACGTCGTGAATGNCGAAATAGTAATGTTAACACTGGAGTTGACTCTAACGAGTCTAAATCGTCGGCCTTGAATAGATCGCTGCTTATATAATCTCGTAAACATGTTTCATCCACAACCGAGTTAAAAATGTTCACGTCGTGAATAACTTCTTATCAAGTAAAACACGTACGCGTTAAGTGTACTTGTAAAATGTTGTTTAAGACTCCCGACACGAGCAATGGAAAACTGTGAGAAGTTTTCCATTCAACTGACCCGCGTGCTCTCACACTTGTCACAGTTCCACCTGTTTTTCCTCGCGACCAGTTCACGATCGAGGCCAAGAAAGAGGAAACCTGTAGGAATTCTCTCCGAGCATCGTCGTTAATCTTAACAGACGTCTCTATCGACCGGCGACGAATATTCCTCGCCAAAGTCCAACGCGTTCGGCGAATCGCCTAGAAACCGCGGTAGAAATGATAGAGACGATAAATTATATTTACCCAGAAGCATTGGCAAGGCCGCAGCGAGCGCAGAACGAGCACGATGAGGCGACGAGTGACTCCGAAATAAGCGGTCGTGCGTCGGCCGGTCGGCGACGGACTGAGGCTGAAGCAGGCACGCGACCGCGTCTCTTCTTCAGGCACCGTTATCTATCCACGACCCACGCTTACGTTCTCGCTATCTCCCTTCTCCATTGTAGTAAACGGTGCTGAGCTGCTCGGCACGCGGACACGTGTGAGAAGCAGCCATCGAACAGTACACCAGCTGGTCAAACCACTAAACTGGTACGCAGCCGCTTTCTACGG
Organism: Ceratina japonica; assembly: GCA_019453355.1. NCBI lineage: Eukaryota > Metazoa > Arthropoda > Insecta > Hymenoptera > Apidae > Ceratina > Ceratina japonica. Next base: position 33,653 of record SMSR01015171.1, on the reverse strand, counting down.
CTGGTGGCATGCGCTTCGCGGAATCGATGCGCGTATCAGAGCTTTTACAGCTTTCGTGAGAATAAAGTATGACCAAAATATAGTTGGCTGGCTATTATTTTATTCATGCGTCTGAGTAAATAATTGATAGACTTCGGATTTCGTGTATTTATGAGGAATATATCAAAAATATGAACACGTGTGAAGAACGTCAAGCGCAAACTGCACGTTGCCATGCTTAAGAGATAATTTTTTTTAATTGACGTTGTGCATAGATCATTTTATATAAAAATTTGCAATGTATATTAAATAAATGTGAAGGACGCGAAATATGGAGGAAGTACAAAGACGGAAATGAATGTGTTCTTTCAAATACATCGCGCGGACAAAGCTGCCCCCACTGACGTCGCCAAGGTGTAGAAGTGGGAATGAAGTTTATCTCTGCTTGGTCACCGCCACCGTAGTTATAGACAGAGAGACGCAGACAGTTGTCAACGGATAAACGGGATCCGTTTTGAATCCTCTGAAGTGTCGCAGCAGTAATCAATTTGTTAATAAATCCTGTTATTTGTGTTTACAAAAAGTTGTAGTGGTCTCGAGGGATCGTTGTTGAGAAAGTTCATCGTCAAATCGTGCCACCCAGGATTTGAGGTAGGTTGCAAAATTGTCTGATTGTTTATTAGACAAAGTTTGGATATCAGTTGACACGAATTATTCGCTGTTTGTTTTGACAGTTTAATGATCACAGACGAAAATACAGAGTTTTGAGTTCTACTTATAGGTTAGAATCTATGACGTTTTACTTTGTGATCATGTGCGTCTCAACTTTTTATTGTTCCATTGTCTACTTTACGCATACACTATTTTCTCTTAACTGTCAGCAATCTCGTTTCAAGACGCTTTTCTTACTCATACATTTTCAGACTTGCTACAAACATTCTTGTTCTCAATATGTATTACTCATTATGATAACAGATAAGAGGATTCTGCTGCAAACAAAATTTTATCTGCTAAGTAGATTCCTATGGGTAACTGACTTCACAGTTAATCCCTAAGTCTGCGAGTTAATGCCTCTGGAAATCTTTTACAGCATTCGTCATGCCGATTTTATACAGCGTCGTGGCTCGGGGGACAATAATATTAGCAAAGTATGCTGCCTGCAGTGGGAACTTCGACGAGGTGACGGAGAACATACTGACCAAAATACCGCCGCAAGATGACAAACTCACGTATACCCAAGGGAAATATTTATTTCATTATATCTGCGAGGACAACCTTATTTATATGTGCATCACGGACGATGTAAGTGACCGAGTGACAAAAATTATTCTTAAAATATTTATCGATGCATATATGTGTTTATTTTGCAGGACTTTCAAAAATCCAAAGCGTTCTTGTACCTTGCAGAAGTCAAAAGTCGATTTCTGGCAGCATATGGTCAAGATGCGCAAACTGCAGTTGCATACTCAATGAACACAGATTTTGCCAGGACTTTAGCTAGCACAATGGTAAATAAAATCAAAACGTGTTTCAAATCACGTTCCTTCGTATTTTTATAACGCGTGTAATTTTGTGTTTAGAAACATTACAGCGAATCGAATAAGGAGATCGACGTGCTGGCTAGCGTTATGGGCGATCTGGACGATTTGAAAGACATAATGAGCAAAAATATCGATAACGTCGCGATGCGCGGTGAACGGTTAGAACTCCTCGTGTACAAGACTGAAAACTTATCTGCCAATGTGAGTATAATTTATCCACGTACAGAGTCTGTATTGTGAAACAATAAAAAACAAATTCCTTTGTGTATTTTCAGTCGGTTACGTTTAGGAAAACCAGTAGGAATTTGGCGCGCTCGTTATTCTGGAAAAACGTGAAAATCTACGTAATTATTGGATTTATACTGCTTGTAAGTTCCTGTCCCATGTTTCATTTCACTGAACGCAAACTGTACCGAATTAAAAAAAATCTTTTGGATCTCTAGGTTGTAATATACGTTATCGTATCGATATCTTGTGGAGGACTGGCTTGGCCAAAGTGCGTCGGTAATTAATTCGCTTTATTAGAGATACAATGCGTCGTATCTCGAATATGTGATAGGATTCTAATCGCGAGCGATAAAGAACTCTGAATAGCCACCTATGGTGCGGATTTTATTTCTCCGTTTCGCTACACGTACAAACGACTGAGGAAAGGACGATCACTTCTGCGAAACAAAAAATAAAAGGAAAACATTTTTAGGAAATGTGTAGATATTAATATTAAAACATGTAACGCTTACATTATTTTTACTATTACCAAAAAGAAAAGTAATACCGATAGTTTGTATATCTCGAACGACGAGCATAATTTTAACTCCTATACATATAAATTGTATTATACATTCTACGAAAAACGAATAAAATAATTCTAGCATGTAAATCGATGACGATTAATTTAAATCTGTAGTCACAGATAAATGCAACGATTAAGTGCTACGTCTCGTATTCCTTCCCTTGCAAGAAAGAATTTAATCGAATCCCATCGATGAGTGTAATAGATATTTCATTTGCGATTCGGACAAAATTGTGACAAAAATCTATCGGGCATTCAGTCTCTTACGGACCATTAAATGCATTACGCTTTTTCCATTCGGAAGCTTCCGAGCAGCTCATTTCGGGACACTGGTTCCCCGGCCCCCAGCGCATGCTCCATCATATTCTTTTTTCTCCAATGCCCTGTGACTAGTGCGAATAAAACCCGGCGCAAGGTCGAAATCGAAATCGGATGGCTCTAGTTAATCATTTGAAATTAAGAATAAAAGATGAGAAGCTTAGACACGGAGATGGAAATTTAAATTTTTCAGTTCAATTATTCATTGAGGAGCCGATGCACTCTTCGTAATCATTATCGATCACTCATTAAAGAAAATGAAATAAGATTACGCGCTTATATTTCATTTTCACTTCGGTAGTATAAAAAAAGAAATATGCAGTGTTTTCTCGAATCCCTTCATTTATTTTATAGCTAAAAATACGAAAAGATGAATTGGGATGTTTTCCTTTGTATTACAACCGGAGGAGGAAAAGACAGATGGTAGCCGCTATAATTGCAATTTTAAAGTTCAAAGGATTTCAAGAAATCATCGGAGACAAATTCAATAGATACGAATCTGTTTAGATTCCAAAAAATCCCCAAAACATTAAGCATGATTACATAACAAATATGACAGACAGCCCTGACCAATTTTTGATTACTATTAGATTCCATCTTTTTATATAAAATAAAACAAATACATTTCAGATAGATCTATCAGTCTCTATAATATCCACTTGCTTTTTATATCTCCATCAGCTTTTATATTCAATACTCATTTTCTCACGACCGCATAAAATCGTCAATCTCTTAGTTACCCTTGAAGGGGTAGAGATAAATCGTCGGCTACATAATAGGCAAGGGTAGAATGAAACCATGAAGGGTAGGTACGGTCCTGGCGTGGGTGCAACGTCGCGGGACGGGTGGGCGACGGCGTCGTCGCAGGCGCCGTGTGCTCGGAACGCCCGGGTCATCGCAGCAGCCCGGCGGCTCTGGCAGCAGGATGTCGATGGCTCGCGTGGCGCGCCCTTCGGGGGGTGCCGGAGAGTGTCCTCTCGCGCCGCGATTGATCGTAGTACGTCGTCCCTGAACCCGCGAACCCTTCGAACACGCTCGCGATCGCGAGCGTAACAAGGTCGCATCAACAAGTTCCGGTCAGCCGAAGCACAGTTTCATTGTCCGGAAGGCTGCGAGGTCCTATGCTCGCGCGACTGTTATCGCGAGAAGACGCGCGATGAAGCGCGCGTAATCAGTGGCGGTGGTGGTACCTCGGTATTTAATCGGTACTCGGATGCGGACCTGATTCGACGGCGAGAATCGTTTCCCGGTAGGATCGGTGTTCCGCGTGTGCCGGTGGTGTATGGGGTGGTAGTTTCGTGGTGGTTCGACACCGTCTCGCGGCCTGCCATGGAACCGCGAAGGTTCCGAATACCGGTGGCTAGCTGACGGGGTCCACCGGCGCGATCGGATGTCCGCGTGGGAGGCAGGAGGGTGTACGAGCCGCTGGATGAAAGTGAAAACGAATCGACACTGGGGGATGAGGATACGCTGCGTGGCGAACGTCCGATCGTGTGAGACATAAGCACCGTAAGTGGATTGCCTGCCCCGAATTTTCCCCTTTCGAAATCGGCCAACGCTCATTCCTTATTCGTAATAATAATAATTACAGGAAATTCTCGAACGCTTTTAACACTGTCTGCCTATGAAACTTAGTATGCATGTCTGTTATAAAAATGGCAACAATTAAATTATCAGAATATGCATCAGAAGAATTTAGTCCATATTCGTGTAGAATCGCATCGACGAACTCAATCAAATCTCGACCTAATTAAGTACATTTTTATTGACAGCGGCACGATAAACGCGGTGAGCGTTCGCCGGCGAGTCGTATCGCGTGCACCCCTCGTTTATCGAAACGCGCATTAGATATAAACCATTGAAATGGGCTATCGACGCGAAAAAGCCAATGAACTGCCGTCGAATGAAAATACCCGGGTTTCCCGGCACGCGATACGACTGACGGAAAATCGTTGTAACGCATCGCTGGGTCATACCTACCTATAGTACCATTTCATATCGATTTCACTACCTGTTCCTTCCTTGAGATAATAACAGGAGTCATCGTTCTAATTACTCTTCAGCCTTCATAATCGTAGCGTTAATTCCTTATTATTGTAATTCCAAAAAAAGATCGATGCAGAATTGGAAAGATGGCAAATACTGGGAATTGTTTATTAATTATTAATCGAGTTTTTTCGATTTTCTGCCGTCTTCCCAGTTCCGTATTCGACTCGTCCCAAGAGGGGCGAGGAGAAAAAAATATAACAGCATCTTACCCCCACGTTATCTCTCGGACGGCCCCATAGTAATGCCGTAACGTGCACGGGGAGCCGTTTGATGGAGAAATATTCGACGGGGCGCTCGCTGGCCATAAAAACGTTCCGCAAGGGTCCACACAGGCAGAGGGGCATGGCGTTCGGTGGCTGACTCCGAACAGAAAGAATGTTCATTGACGCACGGGCTGACGAGGTCCTGGCCAAGAGGCGTCTCATTGGACCGCGAATAGCGCGCAAGGAAGACAAATGTTCTCCGAAGGTACGCACGAAATTTCACTTGCAAACTAGCTTTTCATTACGCAGAGACGTCCGCCGCGGACGAAGTTCCGGAAGAAACTTGGTGCCGCTAGTTAACGCGGTAACAACGCTTGAAATTCGTACGCGGAAACTTCTTAGCCGCGCATTAATTGCGGGGAAGGCATCTTTCCGGGAGGTAGAACTCGGCGAACGAAAACTCGATACTCCCGATAACATTTCTGGAATTCATGGTGGAGCTTTCAATCGCGAAGCAGTTGCAGGACGACGCCGAGTCGGCTTGGAAGCTCGAGTCTCCGGAGAATCGAGTTCAAACGAAAGGGGAATAGGTAGAGGGTTTCGTGCACTTGAAAGGTGTACGGGGAGTAAATTTAACGATGGTACCCAGCGAACGTGTCCGAGGAGCTTCCGTCGAGGAATATCTCGTTACTCCCGCGAGTCGCGTCGACGGAGAGCATTAAGCCGACTCCTTAGACTTGGAAACGACAGGACTTAGCTGGCTAGAAGTGTATAAGTTCTAAGCCGTCCTCCCGGTTCTCTTCCCCCTGTTTTATTCTGATCGGGTCGAACTTAATTAAACGACGACGGATAGAGGAGAGGATCGTTCGCGCGAACGAGATTTTTCCGCGCGTCTCGCCGTGCCCGTGGGGAGCCGCGAGACCGACATTTCCTAGTTTTAATTAAACCTACCCGGCCCGGAATCGCGGCTAAGGCAATTAACTCGAAGACAAACGGGTGACTCGATTGAATTTCCTAGCTTCCGTAATTAGTTTCGACGTAACCGAATCCGCCACCGCCTACCTGTGCGAGATCTCAAGGTCTGCCCCTTTTCTAACCCGCCGAGTGATCGATCAGTACGCACTGGCAGACGACGAATGCTCGTGTCTTTGAACGCACGAACTTCGAAATGTCTCCAAACACCTAAACTAAATTCTCTTCAGAATTTATGACGCACTTATTAGTAACACATAATTAGACATTCACACTCGAAAATTGATTATAGACACATTCTACGTCGAGTCCCTTTTCTAATGAGCATTCGATGTAAGCATGTTCGTTCAACCCTGCGTTAAGTCCTGAGCGTTTCCGTTCGTTGAGCGTTAAGCAGTCGGTAGGATTGTTTTCCGCCGGGCGGTCGTTGTTCCCGAGTTACGTTGTCGACGCGATGCGAAAGTAGCACGGACAGACGGGGTTGAAATTTTAATTCGCGCGGACGTTTGATATGCAGAGATCCGTGCGCGGCATTCACGGGCTCACGTACGAGTACTCGGTTCACCCCTTCGCCCCGCTTTCGCCGGGGCATTTTTGTTTCGCCACGCGTCAACGAACTCTTGTCCTCTCGTCGTTCGTGCTCGTTCCGCGAAACGATATTGAGAAGTGAGAACGAGAGAGGCGAGGAAGCGTCGAGAGAAAAGCGCGGGAAGACGGTAGAACGAGACGGCGATCAGTCATTCAAGGACAATTCTTTCAGGCTGCAAACTCGCTGGATTGTGTGTGCAGGGCCACCCTCTTTAGAATTCCCCGTCCGTGGAGCAAGAAGCTCGTAAAAGACAAAGGGGGTTGGTGGCAGTAGGGGCGGCGGAGAAGAAGCGCAGGAAGGGAAGAGAGGCACGCAGAAGGGCAGGAGACAGGAAGGAAGAGACGCGGAGCAGAGGAGAGAGAGAGAGAGAAGATAAGAAAGATGGGAGAGAGCTCGCCGGATCTCAGCCTCCGGCTCCGCCGAGGCAGCTCCGACTCGAGGGATTCCTTTTACATGGACTTTGCTCAGGTACCAAGCCCAGGATCCTCGGTAATCCGGCACGGATAACCGATATAGCTCGTCCTCGGATAAGGAAATCGGAAAATTTGTATTAACAAGCGTCCGATGCTTCCTTGACGGTGGAAAAGCCTTTTCGTTAGCCTTCGCTCTTCGCGATTGACTGATAGCCTGTAAGAAACGGACTAGACGGGATTAAAGTTTAACGAGCTTACTTCCTCGCCGATACAGGCCTGTTCCCGAAGGTACTAGCGACCGATTCTATGCCCCGTTTCATAGAATATTNATAAGCACCGTAAGTGGATTGCCTGCCCCGAATTTTCCCCTTTCGAAATCGGCCAACGCTCATTCCTTATTCGTAATAATAATAATTACAGGAAATTCTCGAACGCTTTTAACACTGTCTGCCTATGAAACTTAGTATGCATGTCTGTTATAAAAATGGCAACAATTAAATTATCAGAATATGCATCAGANGAAGATAGCTGTTGACAGTCGCCATATAATATAATTATAAATAATGCGTGACATCTATAAAAGATCCGCAATATACATGAACAAAGCAAAATATATAATCAAAATGAGATAAAAATAGTAACAATGAATAAGGAAATAACAATAGATATTTTTTATATTATTTGTAATATTTTGTAGATAATTTTTAACAATACTCAAAACGACCTGTTATTCTTGGACGAATGCCTCAACAAGAGTCAGTTTATTTCCATAAGATATTTGTAAAGTACAACGTTTCGGCTCATTTGTAAGCCCTTATCAAGTGTTAATATTATAAAAGGTCAAAAACACAAACTTCATAGTCCCGAAAATAGCACCATTCAATTAAAGTGTCACAACTTAAAATCAACCAAGAAAGTCATCTTGTATAAATTCTAACGGTAAAACTACCTAGTCATTCGTACTGTTATCTGTCAACTTTTGTAGATAATATTGTAGATTTGATTTGTCGATTGACTAATACAGGGTAAAAGGTATAAAAGTTTCGTACGAACAGGGTATCGACTCGGACATAGAGGAGGTGACGCGTCCGGGGGACAACAACTCGGACCCGATGATGGAGAACCACCTGGAGGAGAACGGGAACGATCTGCCACCGCTCGAGGACATCACCACGATTCCGGAGGAGGCCTCGGAGGAGCTGCGCGAGGAGGAAGAGGCCGCGGCGATGGAGATCGCGCTGCGAACACCCGAGGGCCCCATACTTACCACGGAATCGGAGAAACCGCCGCAGCACTCCACCCTCGCCCCCTCGCAAGAGTGAGTATCCTGCGGGATGAAATTGCGTACATACCCTCGTCGCGAGGGTAATTTAATCCTCTCGTATCCTCGCCTTTAATTAGAATTTTTTTTTCACGAACCTCCCCTTTTTCGAGCGTTTAATTCTAAATACAGTCGGCGAAATACGCGTCTGTCTAAAGGGTCGCGCGTCGAAACTCGTAAAACTTGAACGTTTCTACCGATAGGAATATTCGGCGACATTCTTTCCCTCGTAAACGATGTCGCTAGACGTCTACACCTTCCACAGGNTTTTTTTTTCACGAACCTCCCCTTTTTCGAGCGTTTAATTCTAAATACAGTCGGCGAAATACGCCGCTGTCTAAAGGGTCGCGCGTCGAAACTCGTAAAACTTGAACGTTTCTACCGATAGGAATATTCGGCGACATTCTTTCCCTCGTAAACGATGTCGCTAGACGTCTACACCTCCCGCAGACGAAGAGCGTCATTAAAAGACGCCGCGTCGATGTGAAAACGTTTTCACTCGAAAGATCTCCGAGAAGAAACCGGAAGGAATGACCCGGCAACGATTAAAGCCACCCCCGCGTTTCTTCTCAGCTATATTCCCAGCCATTAACGGATCCCCATACACGCGTCGCGTCGCTCAGACGAGTTCCCCGCAGATTGCGCGGGAGTCTCGAACGAAGGAAAAAAAAAAAATGGGTGGTTAAGTAGGTAAACAGAATCCTGCTGCGACAGGGTGAACAAAAAAAAAATAGAGCCGGCGGGTAAACGGAGGGAAAATATATCCAACATGTCTGCATTCGTAATTGCGAGAACGAAGCTAAAACGTTAGCGCGATCAGCCTGTATGGTTGAAACACGCAAAAAAATGAATCTGCTCTCTTAATCGGTACAAATGGACGTCCTCTTAGTTTCACGAGTCAGAACGATTGTTTAGTAAAATGGATANAAAAAAAAAAAATGGGTGGTTAAGTAGGTAAACAGAATCCTGCTGCGACAGGGTGAACAAAAAAAAAATAGAGCCGGCGGGTAAACGGAGGGAAAATATATCCAACATGTCTGCATTCGTAATTGCGAGAACGAAGCTAAAACGTTAGCGCGATCAGCCTGTATGGTTGAAACACGCAAAAAAATGAATCTGCTCTCTTAATCGGTACAAATGGACGTCCTCTTAGTTTCACGAGTCAGAACGATTGTTTAGTAAAATGGATACTAAACCGGCGATCGATCTTCTTCATGTCCCGGGTAACAGGCCGACGGAACAGTTGAAAAATGAAAATGTTTTCGCTGATGATATTACCGCCGATTTCCGGCAATTATTTCTCGATTTGCAGCTCGGCGCGCAACGTTACGATGTAAATTATCCGCTGCTCTCCCCTGCGTGAGCGACCGCACGCTCTCTTCGTTCGAATGGTCACCGCCACTATTCACCGGCCGCGGGACATTAGTCACTGTCCGCGATTAACGGCGCATCCCTCTTTGGCTCCCGCGCGTCCGCCCGACCGGGGAGACCGCCGGTTTGTACGCCGCGTACGTTACACACGTCGGCGATTGAACTTGATCGTGAAAAATCGCATCGTGGGCCTCGCTCCATCAATTTCCACTCGAGAGTCCCGATCGACCTACGGAAGGGAACTATCTGGCTCTCCTGGTATCGCTGAGCAAAGTCGTTCACCGGTGCTCGACGCATCGGCCCGAAAAGGGGCGAAGTTCGGTAGAACGTAGCCGACCGCGCTTTCGATCAAAGCGAAACACTGACCTCAATCCGCGAAATTGTCGCGTCCAACAGATAATCCGCCTTGTCACCAAGAAACGAAACGAGGCCTCAAAGGCGACTCCACAAAGCCCGTCGAGCTCGTCGTTTCGTTTCACGTATGTACATGTATGTTAGGTTTCGCTGTAGGACTAAAAGCTTTCGAGATATTTGAGGAAAATCGAAATTTTCTGCCGACACAAGTGAAATACCAGTCGTCCTCTTTCTGAAGAGGTACCTGACGACCGAAAAATATTCTCATATAAAGACGGAAAACCCATATTTTTAATTTTAATGGTATTTTCTTAAACCAATATCGATCGCTTTTCTAAACAGATAATGAATTACACGTGTCAGACGGTCGTTATTCAATATACGTACATACAGTGACTCCAAATTAATATCCGGACACACTTCAAAACGGAATAAGTTCTTTAATATGGAGCTAACTAACTTAATTTTTTATGGGCTTTTAAAAGGCTTAGTTTACTATGTAATGTGTAACAGACAATTAAAATAAATTACTATTCGCCAAAATCTCGAAGAAAAAATAAAAGATTATGATGTTTAACTTTTTTGTTAGAGGCTCTAGCAAAAATTTGACATGAAATGAAAACATCCCGTTTGTAGATCTAAAAGTGTTATATGAATGTATAAAGTTTCATAAAAATCCATGAAACCATAAAAGAGTTAGACATATCGAAACATGTAAAAATTCTTCAATTTATCCCAGTTATAGATTGAAAGTCGTGGAGGACTGCGATTTTTTCAATTTCTAATCGCTTATAGTGCACAGCAATGTTGATCGATTTTTATGAACCTTTGTACATGCATATAACTTACTTAGATCTGCAAACGAGACAATTCCAATTTTTATTACAGACCCTAATAAAAAAGTTAAAAACCATGTCCTTCACTGTTTTCCTCGCGATTTCAATGAATACCAAGTTTTTTTAATTTTTTGTTAAACATTCTATAGTAAATTAAGCTCTCTAAAATTCCACAGAAGATAAAGTTCTTTGATCCAATACTAAAAATCTTATACCGTTTCGAAATGTGTCCGAATATTAATGGAGTCACTGTATGTAACACGTCTTAAATAGATTTAATTCATATTCAATGTTCAACTGGTTTCTCTGTAAGACTAAATGCTTTCGAGATATTTGAGGAACATCGAAAATTTCTGCCGACACAAGTGAAATATCAGTCGTGCCTACTCGAGTTTCCTCTTTCTGAAGAAGTACCCGACGACCGAAGAATAATCTCATATACAGACGGAAAATCCATATTTTTAATCTTAATAGTTTTTTTTTTAATCTGTATCGGTCGTTTTTCCAAACAAGTAATAACACGTTCCAAAAAAATTACACGTGTCAGACGGTCGTCATTCAATACACGTTCATATGTAACACGTCTTAAATAGATTCAATTCATATTCAATGTTGAACTGGCGATGATTGTTGTGCCACGCGTGTGTACCATTTGCACGTTTCGGTACACGAGGAGTTGACCGTTCGTAAAGCAATTTCCATCGATTTGCGGGGATCGTGGGTCTGGTGGATAGACGCTGCTGGTCCACCGCCTCCAATCGGTTCCCCGAACTCGATTACTTCCGCCGGATATCGAACCTGAATTCGCGAATTTGCATCAGAGGTCAAAACGGCGCCGAAGTTAATATTGACCTGTCATTTCGTTATGGCCAATGCACGACCTTCGTATCCATCTCGTTTCCGAGCGTGTCTTCTCTCGGCCGACTCCTCCACGCTCCGTCCCTCCCCCCAACCATCTCCCTCCCTCTCCCTCTCGCTCTCTCCACCGTTCCCGGGTTCACCGGAACCCCGGGTGAACCGTCCGGGCCGAAGGAGAGGACGAGGGAGCAGGGAGATCGGCCTATTCCGTCGATTTAGATGCAGATTTGATCAGGGTACACGCGCACTCGGCGACCGAGTCCTTTAAACCGAACTCGTGGGAGGGAAACGCTCTTTCTCCTCTTCCTCCTTCTCCCATTATATTAATAAAACAGAAATTTCTGACTCCCAATGGGCGACAGATGTAGCCCTTGACCGGTCGTAGAAACCGGAGAACCGGACGACGGCGTAAGGTCATTCGTCTGCGAGAGCTCGGTTATTCGCACAACGTTTTACGCCACTGCGAAGTCTCATTCGTGTAACGAGCTCGCTATCAAACGGTCGCGTATTCAGATAGAGGCTATGCCCGGGGAAAAGAGAGAGACAGAGGGTATACGATAGGACAGATTATAGCGCAGGGCCTCAGTGTGCGATGCGGGGTCCGTGCGTAGTGGCGGTGACACGAGCCGCGTTTGGGCCGTGACTGATCCTCTGGTGCTGGTGCGCGTTCAACCGCCAACGTTCCATCGAGGAGACCACTGGCCAAGGTCGCGGATATGCTTTTAAAGGAGACCTCCCTCAGGTACTACCGATTCCGTCCCGTCGCGACCGCGGATCGATCCGTGCTCTCTTTCCCGTTCCTCTCTCGCTCCAGACGACTGCTTCGGAATCCTGGAATCGCTCACGCACACCAACGCGTCGCGTCGCGTCTACGATCTCCGATGGCACGACGACCGGAGGACGCGGTGCCTCGCGTGCTTTTCCCCGAGGCTGGAGTTCCGAATCCGAGCGGGTTGGAACGCGCCGAAATGTCCCGGTCGAAGCTCCGCGTGTACCGCGGGCTAGGACCCGGAATTTTAGTCTCCCGGGTTCGCGATCGATGTGAAGGGTTATCCGAGTCGAGAGTTCGCGGCAGGAAGTTGAGCGTACGAGTTCGAAGCGATGGTTAATCGTGGAAGCTCCCGCCCGGCGATTGTTCGTTTCACGCGCCACTCGAACGAACGGGAGACTGATCCTTTTTAGAGGTCTCTCGGCGTTATATTAGGATTAGTCGAATGCGATTGGATAAGGTGCGAAGGAATCTCGGCTTTAATCCCCAGCGGGCTGAAAGGGACGTAGTAATAATAATCGAGAAAATTCCCTGCTGGCTCGAGCCGGCCAGAGAAAGGGATGAAAAACGTTTAACGCCGGAAGTTTGCCAGAGGAACTATACTAAGCGGTGGTTTTTTCTCGTCGCGCGAGTCCGAGCACGTAGGAAGCGAAGACGAAGGAGGACCTGGCGCGAGATAGATTCCTGAGGGATATCCCGGAGGGGTGACGGAGTAGCGGAGCCACCGAAACAAGGGTGAGCCAGAGCCCGAGGTCCTTCAGCCACGGATACACTCGTGCCACAATGAGGGAACGGCACTCAGCCACTGAATCAACCCCTCAGTGCCCTCTCGCACCCCCGTTCACCCTCTCGCCGGCACTCGCGCGCTCTTCTGCTTCTCCAACACTACGTGATTATTTCAAAAAGCTCGAAGCCAAGACACGAGCCGTGTCCCATCCACGCTCGGCCACCCTTTCCACCCCCTCGTTTCCTTCTCACGTAGCATCGCGCGCGCGCGCGCGCGAACCGAGCGAGCGGGCGCAGCCACCCTCCTATCTCCACGGTGAAAAGGACGAAACTTATCTACGTCCCTTTTGCTACTACCCACTATGAGCCTCGTAGGGGTAGGTCGCTTTACGCGGTGCCTCGTTTATCTTCTTAAACGCGTGGAACAACCATCCACCCGGTCGCTGATATTTTTGGACGAGGGTCGCGTTACAAGTAAAACCTCACCCTTTGTGATTCGCAATCATTTCCATCTATTCTACATTTTTTAAGAGCGTCGTTCATCTCGTGACAGACGTGGTTGACATAGAAATCTAGTTCCGGTCGAATTCCAGATGAGTCGCGAAAATAAAAACTGATTCGATCCGAGTAAAAAGGATTAAATTATTCTTTATTGAATTTGAAATGTCGAATTGCTCTAGTTCTGTCTATCTGCCGTTGATCGATCACCGTTCCGATCGCCGTATTTTAGGTCCGTCGCGATTTATTTCCAGTACGTCTGGGAAATACGTCTCCGGCGGGTGACGGAGGGTAAATCGAAGCTGGCGGCATAAATTGAAATTTCGATGCAATATCGCGGACGGCGGAAAATAATTTACGTGCCTCTTTCCCGTTCGGCGCGGAAGTTGTCGCGGCGAATTCCATGGTAACCGTGACGCGTTCCTACGGGCAGACTCCGGGAGGGCGGAGAAGGAACGGAAGGCGAAATCGGCCGGGCACGTGTATGAGAACACGGGCACCCGGCCGTGTTTCGACCGCCCGTAGGAGTTATCATTGGATAAACGGTCGCCGCGGTTCGAAAGTTGCATTAACGACACCTCGCACCGTAGTAGGTCTCTTCCTGCAGCCAGTGTCAATGCGACGCGTATTAACCCATTAATTGCCGGCTCGCACCTACACTGATCCATGCTTGCATTCCAATAGAATTATTTCACCTAAATTCCGATCATCTGGGTTGAATCAAAATCCTTATATATTTTAAGCCTGAGGCTATTGATAAAAAATTACATGTATTCATTGCTGAAAATCGTCCTATTAGTATGAATTTAGATAGTTTCCGTTAATGAGAATGAACTGATTCATGCTTGCATTCCAATAGAATTGTTTCACCTAAATTCCGATCATCTGGGTTGAATCAAAATCTTTATATATTTTAAGCCTGAGGCTATTGATAAAAAAATACATGCATTCATTGCTGAAAATCATCCTATTAGTATGAATTTAGATAGTTTCCGTTAATGAGAATGAACGTGAAAAATAATTTACAATTAGATTGTCGTATATTTTTCGTGGGAAGAATCTCGTCCCGACGGAGCGGCGCTCGACATTGATCGTTTTCAACGCGTTAATTGTTCTCGTTTCTTCTTCGCCCCTTTTTAACGAACATTCGCGCGAGAAAACAAATTTGCGAGGATGATCGCGGCGAATACGAAAAGTCACGCCCATTTTAATTACCGGCTGCGGCGCGTGTAAGAGAAAAAATAAGTAATTACAGAAACTAGAGTTTAGAACGTGTCGAGTCGGTTTCATTAAGCGAATTGCGAGCGGGAAAACGGGTCGGAAAAATATCTTCTCCCCCGGCGACGCACGCTTAATTACTACTTCTGTAGTTCGCCTTTGAGCCAGTCGTAACGATACTCTCCGCGCCGTGTCACGGGTCTCGAGTGGAAAGCCTCCGGGAAAGTTTTCTCGGTCATTTGCAAGCACCGTAACGAGTCGCGATCGGCGCGCGACAACAGCCAGTGTAGAGAGAAGTTCGGGGCTCGACGTATCGGGGAAACTAGTTTAAACGAATTATACTGGAACATGTTGCGGCGACGTAACTCCTTCCAGAACTGATAAGCTCCGAGCGCTTTCGGACTAAATTAAGACGAATTTATTGATCGCCAGACGGCTCCCTCTTTCCGATTCTGGTTTCCTAAAAAAAGACAGAGGATTCTAAAAATTAGAGTTTGAAGGAATTGGGATCACGGTGGGAAATAAAAAAAAGCATATCTCATTTTTTATAGTGGGAGTTTGTTGCGGATTAAAGTGCACACTCGAGCTGAATCGAAGGAGAATCATAATACGTTCATCTGGTAACGATACGGTAATTTAATAGTTGAGCACGCAATCACAACGAGTTAAAGTACCCTTGAGGATAAACCAGGCATTATAATCCCTTAGTGGCCTAGGAGACACAGAAAGAATCGTTTATTGGCGATGTAGCAGAGAGAGAGCTCAATCCGGTGACATCCTCCCCCTTCGAGCGCGTAATTATCCCCCGTCGTAATTGAGCCGTCGATACCGATGAATCGATCGGCCAAGGACGGGACAGAAATAATGAGGAAACATGGTTCTGTGTTCAGCTGGCCAGGATTGCCGGCTGCGCTCCCGTCACCGGCTTCACCGTCCGCGGTAATCGTTTCACCGGAAACGCTGTCTAGACACAGCAGTAGCTCACCCTCCCGTACCCATCGGCCACCCCAGTTCGCCCTGGCTCTGCCATGCTCCTCGCAACCGATCTCCGCGGTCTGCTATCCGGCGCCTACCTTCTTGGACGTCGTCGAGGACCGGAAGTGGAAGAAGCTCGGATGGTAAGCCCCTTTGTACACTTTCATCTGTTCTAAACGATATCGATTACGTTTGATCTCTCGTATAAGCTGATTGTGAATTTTCAAGCTCAAATTAAAAAGCAATCATTCATCTCCTTCGTTGATGATACAAAGAAATGTATATTTAAAATACGATAATCAAATCGTCAATGTTCGTCGTTTAAACGAATTGAGAAGTCGCGAAAGGCAAGNTTTGTACACTTTCATCTGTTCTAAACGATATCAATTACGTTTGATCTCTCGTATAAACTGATTCTGAATTTTCAAGCTCAAATGAAAAAGCAATCATTCATCTGATATCAAGACATATCTGATACAAAGAAATGTATATTTAAAATACGATAATCAAATCGTTAATGTTCATCGTTTAAACGAATTGAGAAGTCGCGAAAGGCAAATCGGGTCACGTTCATGCTTAACGCACGCTAGTATATTATACTGTTAAAAGATTCCATCTTGACTCATTTCTATTTCGAACGAATTAACGCGAAGGGGAGAGAATATGTGCCGCCCGCCACGGAAATTTCACGTGATCCTCGGTGTTATCCTGTCCGACGCAACGTCTGAACCGCAATTACCGGTACTTTATGAATCAAACACGGTTGATACTCAAGCGCGCATGCATGCCCATGTGGCACACGATTACCCGTAATTGAACCAATTCTTACGGGGGTGGATCGGCATTTGCGACCAAAGATATCGCTACTGATTTTCATTTTTCTTCTTATTTAATATACGTGCATTCATAAATTGGTCTATGTTTATCGATGTTCAATAAAAAA
>SMSR01015171.1:0-15411 GCA_019453355.1 Ceratina japonica | reverse complement strand
GAGAAACGGAAGGAAGTTAGCGACCTGGATTCGTCGCGGTCCTCGAGCGGCGCCGGGGGCGACAGCGATACGGCAGACACTACCTGTCCGCACTTGTCCAGCATCAGGCCGGCCCAGCACTACGGCAGCTTCTATCTTCGGATGGGCGCCGTAGCCTTCGGGATCGGCTCGATGATTTACTCGGGCCTCGAGTTCGGACAGTACTTCGAGCTGGAGAGGAACACCAAGTGCCACAACATCATGCTAGCCCTCACCCCGGCCACCAGGATGGCGTTCATCTTTATACAGATGTACTTTATATTTCTGAACAATGAGGTAGGTACTTTAAATTGAGAAAAAACAATGATAAAAAATGATTCATGAATACAATTACGATATTCTATATTAAAAGAGGCGAGCTAATATATATATATACTTTTTATTGTTACTTTTTATTGTTGGATAATGTAA
This sequence comes from Ceratina japonica, assembly GCA_019453355.1. Classification (NCBI taxonomy): domain Eukaryota; kingdom Metazoa; phylum Arthropoda; class Insecta; order Hymenoptera; family Apidae; genus Ceratina; species Ceratina japonica. The sequence continues at coordinate 14,961 of SMSR01015171.1, read as the reverse complement.
AAGCACAAAATTGTTTGTATGAAAAATGTGAAATTGCACTTGATATGTGAAATTGCAACGGGAGGAACTGTACTTAAGGGTGGATAAAGGCCAACTGTTTAACAGAAACTCGGTAGGGGTGGGAATCGTTCAGTAGGTGAGAGGGGCTAAAAATAACAAGCGGCGTTCATGCCGGTGCGGTGGTGTTCGGTTGCGCGGCACGTAATGAAAGAGCGAAAGCGTCGATGCAAAACGAGAAGCTCTCGGCTAGAAAGGTTAATGAAACGGAAGGATGAACAATCCTGAAACTAATACTGGAACACGAGTAGTCCGTCCACCCCGTCGCGTCGGCCGCCGAGGTCGGCTTTGCTCTTTCCTTTGCCACCCGCGACAGATGAATATCTCCCGGACCGTTTTCGATTAAAACCCTCCTCCGATCCGAGATTCCCAGCCACCCGGTTCACTACCACCGCCGCCGCGCTTTGTAAACCGGACTCATAACTCAGACTCCAATTATCGAATTACTCCCGTTAAACGATTTCCGAGAATCTAACGACTCGCTGTTGACGATTAAATAAAGCGATCTTAAGATGCGCGAAGGGATGTACGAGGTATTGATTTCTTTCTACGGATAGCAGATGAAAGTTTACCGTCATCGCGTGGTCGCGCGTTTCGGCCTGATGCACATGATCGGCACGAATCTCTCCGTGTGGCTGAACGTACTTGTACAAGAAACGAAACACGAGATACTGACGTTCTACAATCCGGAAAACAACTCGCTGAAGATATCCCATAGATTAGGTAAGACACGTTCCTCCAATGTATCTACGATTACGCGAACCTTCCAATACGACGAAGCCTCGCGATTGAACGAGTGATTGAAATCGAAATGAAATCAGGTACCAAGAGCAATCTCAATCTCGGAGGACACCATCACTATCACCACGGCGAACACCTGAGGGTGCCGAGGGGTTTGAAAGGACCGCATCACATGTACGAATGCCGGAGAACGAATATCATGGGATCGCTGGTCCAGGATGCCAGCCCGTTCCTATTCCCGTGTACAATCGAGTACAGTTTAATCTGTGCCGCGATTTTGTACGTAATGTGGAAGAATATATCGAAGGCAGCGTTCACGCCACCGAAAACGCCGTCGGGATCCCGGCATCACACTCATGCTTACAGGTAACTTATTTATTTATTTGCGGGCTATAAAAAAAACCCTTTATAATACAATAAAGTATATATATAATGAAGTATATATTTAATGAATATCCATAAGTAATTTAAGGAGGTTCATCCGGTTAAGGAATCAACAGACAGATCTCCAAAAAAGAAAGGTAGTACACCAGGATACCTCAACAAAATTTTTAAGACATTTGGATACCTTAACGATGAGATATTAATATAAATATTTTTTACAATTTTAGATGTAGTCATATGGAAAAGTGTGATTTCCTAGACTTCTATCGCTAATTTATAAGGTATTGACAGACAGTTTTGAATGAAACTTATGTCATATTAAAGAGAAACATTTAACGAATATTTTAATTGCAAATTTAGGTAGATTGGATGACTATGAATCGAGAAATACAGTGACTTCCATTAATATTCGGACACATTTCGAAACGGTATAAGATTTTTAGTATTGGATTAAAGAACTTTATCTTTTGTGGAATTTTAGAGAGCTTAATTTACTATAGAATGTGTAACAAAAAATTTTAAAAACTTAGTATTCGTTGAAATCGCGAGGAAAATAGTAAAGGACATGGTTTTTAACTTTTTTATTAGGGTCTGTAATAAAAATTGGAGGTATCTCGTTTGCAAATCTAAGTAAGTTATATGCATGTACAAAGTTTCATAAAAGTCGATCAATATTGCTATGCGTTATAAGCGATTAGAAATTGAAAAAATCGCAGTTCTCCACGACTTTCAATCTACGACTGGGATAAATTGAAGAATTTTTACATATTTCAATATGTCTAACTCTTTTATGGTTTCATGGATTTTTATGAAACTTTATACATTCATATAACACTTTTAGATCTACAAATGGGATGTTTCAAATTTTTGATAGAGCCTCTAACAAAAAAGTTTAACATCATGATCTTTTCTTTTTTCTTCGAGATTTTGACTAATAGTAATTTATTTTAATTGTTTGTTACACATTACATAGTAAACTAAGCCTTTTAAAAGCTGACAAGAAATGTAGTTAGTTTGAGGACGTGAATCACGTTCTTTGGCAATGTAAAAATCATGATGAAGAAAGGATGAATTTAATAAGAAGTTTGGATGGAATTAAACTGTTTCTTCCGCTAAATCTTGAGTCTTATTGCTGAACCAAATGTTAAGGCTTGTGAAATTGTCTGTGCCTTTTTTGAAAGGTGCAACCTATTTGTATAAGATATGTTTTGTTTGCGATATTATGTATGTTGTTATACACTCTTGTAAGAATGCACACTTTGTTTGGCTGTATAAGTCCTAGTATGTGGGACTTGGGTAAGTCGTAATAAAAAAAAAAAATTTAGTTAGTTGGCTCCATATTAAAGAACTTATTCCGTTTTGAAGTGTGTCTGGATATTAATGGGAGTCACTGTATATAAACACAACAAACGAAATCTGCATCTTTCAGCAGTAGATAATCTCCGTTATTAACATGTACGCTAGTCAAGCAAGCTCTCCTTTTCTATAACTTGCATTTAACTTGCTACGTACCAGATGAACCTCCTTAATGAATATCTTCGTATTCTGAACCACGAACGATTCGCTTAATAAAATAATATACTTAATTCCACAGAAGATCGCCTCACCACTACAGCGTGGACTGCGCTCGCGCCCACAAGGGTCTCTTCGTGGGAATCCTGATCCTGGTCTTAACCATCATCTCTCTGATCCTCTTCTTCGTGCTGATATCACGTCCGGAATTGGTCAGCTTNTCTTATTGCTGAACCAAATGTTAAGGCTTGTGAAATTGTCTGTGCCTTTTTTGAAAGGTGCAACCTATTTGTATAAGATATGTTTTGTTTGCGATATTATGTATGTTGTTATACACTCTTGTAAGAATGCACACTTTGTTTGGCTGTATAAGTCCTAGTATGTGGGACTTGGGTAAGTCGTAATAAAAAAAAAAAATTTAGTTAGTTGGCTCCATATTAAAGAACTTATTCCGTTTTGAAGTGTGTCTGGATATTAATGGGAGTCACTGTATATAAACACAACAAACGAAATCTGCATCTTTCAGCAGTAGATAATCTCCGTTATTAACATGTACGCTAGTCAAGCAAGCTTTCCTTTTCTATAACTTGCATTTAAGCACTTTGCATTGCATTGATACGTACCAGATGAACCTCCTTAATGAATATCTTCCTATTCTGAACCACGAAAAATTCGCTTAATAAAATAACGTACTCGATTCCACAGAAGATCGCCTCACCACTACAGCGTGGACTGCGCTCGCGCCCACAAGGGTCTCTTCGTGGGAATCCTGATCCTGGTCTTAACCATCATCTCTCTGATCCTCTTCTTCGTGCTGATATCACGTCCGGAATTGGTCAGCTTCGCCGTGACCGAAGTGAACGTCTGCGAGCTGACCCTGTACGGCATGTCGACGATGGCCACGCTGATAGGGATGTTCCAGATGCGGAGACTCCGCTACGACGGGACCAGGAACCTAGAGCTGGACAATATCCTCCTGGTAGCCGCGCAGACCGGAATGTTCATCTATTCAACGTTCACGATAATCGGCGCGCAGTTCACGCTGGCCAAGCACACGGTGCTGGTTTTAGTGACGGCGTTGGCCAGCGTCGTCCAGACGACCTGTCAAACGATCTTCATCCTCGACGCGTCCAGGCGGTCGGTCGCCACCGCGAAGCAGATCAGAAGAAAACCGGGCAGAGAGATAGTGACTTTCTTGTTGGTCACTAATCTGGCGATGTGGGCGATCAACACGCTGGAGAAGTCGCGGGCGGAGTCGCACCCGGTGCAGCTTCACTTCTACGGTCTCTGGGCGTGGACGATCATCACCCACGTCTCGATGCCGCTGGCGATCTTCTACAGGTTCCACAGCACCGTGTGCTTGTGCGAGGTTTGGAAACGGGCGTACAAAGTGAAGCCCACTTACATGTGACGCAAGGGGTCCCGTGAGGTCGTCGAAAAGACCGCGGCTCCCCCGCGACCGAAGACCCTCCCGGCGAGACTTGACGCCATCGCGGAGAACGATCCCGTTTACTTCATGTAACCCCGAACCTCCTGGGAACCGCGGTTGATAATCCTCTACCCTTCACCTCATTGCGAAAATCCCGAGACCCAGAATCGTAACGATTCACACCGAGAACCATATTATTCGATGCGTCGTCCTCGATTGACGACGAGATTTTAATGCGGGTACAAACCGAGCTGCGCGAATGCGAAGTCTTTTGGGCTCGTACGGCCTGTCACCGAGCACTCTCGCGCTGAATGGATCCTAAATACGCGATGTACATATAGCTAAATACGTCCGAGATGCGGACGAACGCAGAAACCTTTCCTCAGACGCCGCGAATGTTTCAGGGTGGCACAATGAACGACGCACAATTTTTACGGCACCAGGTTAGACTTTAGATGATTCGATCGGCTTAGAATCGTCGAAGCGACGTTTGTTCCTTCGATTCTTTCTTAACTGGGAACAATAATAATTTCTGTTCGATAAGGGGGCGACCTTTTTCTATTGATCGACCGGTGTGGGAGGAAGAGTGCGTGACGGTGCGAGAAACGAACGATAGATCGTTCCGCATCACTTCGATCGTAAACGTTCGTAAGACTGAAATCCTTAGAGAGCAATATGATTAAGATTGATGACGATTACGGTCGATTTTCCGGCGCCAGTCGACGCGGGAATCAAGTCCTGATCGATCTGTCCTTCGATCAATGCTTCAATACTCTCACGGACATCCGTCTTCCACGTAGTACAAAAAGAAACTGCAACTTAACATAGCGTCTCTCTCTCACGTCCAAGTAGATAATTCGAAAATAATAAACGAACACGAGGTAACGAAATGTCGAGGGAAACGGGTTACAAAAATTGTTTCACAGTTCGACTCGCGGGGGTACTTGTTAACTCGCGAAAGTCCAGTAATACGTCTGTCGCGTGTAACAGAAAGAGAGCGTCTGTTTCTCGCGATCTCTCGCGTGGAAGCGTTCCACGATCGATCGATCGTCGCCGTTTCGAGGAAAACGTAGCCTCAGGAATCGAACGCGCGTGCAAAGCGCTTGTTCAGTCCACTGCGACGATTAGGCGTTTCGAACGATCACGATGTTACACGTCGATCGCGAACACTGCGGATATTTCTATATTCAGAATATATTTCAATGACTAGTAAAGCAAAACGAGATCGTCTATTCGTATTCCATTTTCCGAATGAATTCGCATCGCATAAAAGTCCGCAGTCTGTTAACCGCGAATCTAAATTTCAGATAAGCGCGGAAATAAAGAGAGAGAAAGATTGGTTCTAAAGATCGAGACACATGCATCGTTCGTGACCGTTTCCAAAGTAGTACAGAGTTAGACACCCTTAGATTCGAAGGAACGTAGGAAACGACGAAAGGGAGGAACAGAGTACAACGGCGAATCATATCATTAAGCCTTAATCCGTCGAGCGTGCTGTCCCAGCTTCTCAGTTAAATAATGATGTACCGATGATTGGCTTGAGGAACGATTTTGATGAATGAAGACCGGGCGATCTCCTACGCGAGCGTGGTTTGTAGAAATTTCGTGCTCAAACGGACAGTCGTTGGTGAGAGATTGATCGCGAGTGAGAGTCAGGACCGATCGAGGAGTGTACGATCGATCGGTGTGCAATACTATAGAACTTCGCTCTGCTGTAAGAGCGCGCGACCGCGTGATTGTTTTTCCACTGTTTGCGTGTGCTGTGGACTTTGACTGTGTGAGGACGTACGTTTTTCGGGGAACAAAACGACGGCGAAAATTAGTCGAGCGAACGGAAGGTAGAACGTTTGGTAGGTAGGTTCTCTCTAGTTTGAACGCGTTCTTTAAAACGATGCAAACGCTTTTCTTTTTATTTCGACGATCGCATTCAGCTGATTACCGACGAAAGCTGCATGGTTGACTCTTTTGTAAGATGTAAATTCCGACTGCGAGCCGGCTGTAAATATACGGGATTATGATTGACGATTAAGGGCGGAGCGGCGAAAGGTTTTTAAGAAAGAAAAAAAAAAAATTGGATCCTCTCGATGTTTTAGAGCTAGTTCATGTCGACATGTTTCTTCCTATATTATATATAATATATACACATATATATACAAATATAAATATATTTATTATTGCGTTGTTCTATTATATAATATTTATTGTATTATCAGATATATTAGGATATTTACGCGCGACACGTTACGTTTATTGATCGGGCCTCGTGTCGAGATCCATTCGTGCTTCATCTTATTTCCTCCTTTATTCCTTTTTAATACGTCTAGCTTCATTCGCTTAAAAGGGACTTTCAATTTCCGTTCGATTTCCGCCGATTGACACTGGACGGGGGGCGATCTCGGCACGAGTCCGCGAGTCGGAACGCGAGAACGAGAAGTGGCGCGACGGAGAACGCCACGATGTGCGCAATTCGAAAATTTCGAACACGAAAATCATTGGGATTTAGGGGGAATGAAAAAAAAAAGAAGGAAGACACCTTTTCTATGTCACATCTCTAAACTGTACTTTTTCTATGTCCGCATACTCTAGTTCCTACGCAATGTTTGTACTCTTATACCCTTTGTACTATTTGTACCTTACGAATTGCAATACATTCGTCCGCAATAATAATTACGCCTTCGTTTAATCGTCAACCCTTCAATTATACGTTTCATTAATTTTTGTTTTCATAGTATTAAGAATATGAGAATTATTTTTTTATTTACAAATATTTTATCGTTTCATTCTCTTAAATGAGAAACAATACTAAAAATTATTGTGTTACATGAAAATACGTTTGGTAGTAAGAAATGTACTTCCAGAATTAATAAATCTTCAATTAGACGTTTTATTAATTTTTATTCATAGTATTCAGAATATAAGAATTATTTTCTTATTTACAAATATTTTATCGTTTCATTCTCTTAAATGAGAAACAATATTAAAAATTATTGTGTTACATGAAAATACGTTTGGTACTAAGAAATATACTTCCAGAATTAATAAGGCTTCAATTACACGTTTTATTAATTTTTATTCATAGTATTAAGAATACGAGAATTATTTTTTTATTTACAAATATTTTATCGTTTCATTCTCTTAAATGAGAAACAATACTAAAAATTATTGTGTTACATGAAAATACGTTTGATACTAAGAAATATACTTCCAGAATTAATAAGCCTTCAATTACACGTTTTATTAATTTTTATTCATAGTATTAAGAATACGAGAATTATTTTTTTATTTACAAATATTTTATCGTTTCATTCTCTTAAATGAGAAATGATATTAAAAGTTATTGTGTTAAATGAAAATACGTTTGGTACCACAAAATATACTTCTAGAATTAATAAATGCAGCTAGACCCAGATACGCCGTTCGTTTTATATAAACTCTATGCAACAATAAGAAAACTGGAGACACAATATCCCAAATCGGTCTTTCTTGCGAATCTCGCTTTGCTCGAGGAACCGCTTCCACAATCTGCTCAGATGTTTACCAAAGCGGAATCGCACGAGCCGAGCAAACGTCCTAAATACCTACGATTCTCGGCTGGCTGTGCAACGATCTCTCTGAAGCCGATGCGGGATTGCATTCGAATCCGGTCATCCGACGCGAGCAGCCGAAACTAAATCAAAGAGGAAGGAAATCGGGTCGCGGGGCTACTTTCTCCTAACCAAATGAACCCTGGCCGACCTTTCTCGAACGCGATCCTACGTGGGAGCCTAAACGGAGAACGTGTAAATAGCGAAACATCTATTCCCGCCTCTTGTATTCAATCGATCTAAACTACTGTAGATTGTACATCCATTAACTGGTGCAATATGTATAGTACACCGTTCGGGAGTGCATTTGCTGCGAATTGCAAAACAAATTAGTTTATCGTGTTTACATTTCCTAAGAAGAATTGAAATGAAATATTCTTTCATAAAATTAACGATATTATCTCCAAGATCATCGGAATTAATAATTAAAAAAAATTATGTAGATTATGGAATAATATTATGATTAGATTGTTCAAGTAATTATCGCTAATCACGTTCGTTTATCGCGTGCGCGTGCTAAAAGCGGCTCTGATTCGCGTCAGCATGCAGGTATGGATGCGTGCTGCGTGCGCGATCCGGTCGCGACCGGTTTCCGTATTACGTGCGACGATCTCTTAATCAGGAAGTCGCCTTAATCATTAGCAAGGTGAGTAACTTATAATCCGTCGTCTTCGCATTTCCCCAATGCAATATTCGTACTCGAAGAGCACTTAGCATGCTGCTGCGCTTCGATTTACCTTAATTGGCCGATTAATGGAGAGGAGCTTCGATTATTCAGTACACAGAGACGGATAATAATATGTAGCGTCTGGAACTACGTGCATGCTTACATCGAAGACTCGTTAATGCAATCTCGCCCTGGCATAATCGAGTACGTCTGACGTGCACCTAACGTTACATCGTTCGTAAGTTTACGAAATTAACAAGAGCCTAGAAGCCAGTATATCACTTCTGCAACGAACCCGAACGATACCCGAGTCGAAAGAATAATTATGGTTTTGAACCTATTTATCCCACAGAAGGACATGGAGGTCGGAATCATATCTTGAACATAGGAATATAAGAGTAAATTTAACTGTAACTTGAACTTATATCTAGTCGTTATGTCCGCTTATAAAGGATATAGACCTAAAATAGAGTTTATCAAATATAATTTAGTCCCTCAAGTCTTACTTCAAGAGTTTAGGAAAAGATCATGTAGGTTTATAATAGTATTTATGAAATCTAACATTGTGCTCAAAAGTCCATTGGCTGGCAACACTTGAGGACATGTGCACTGAGAGGACCCCATGATACCTACGTTTTTTTGGCTCATATTGTAGATCAAGAATCTTTTTTACGTTCACCCAATTTATAGCGAAATTATTATTATCTTTCTTTAACAATTTTTGTAAACGAATAACACAAATTTTCTCTCTGTTGCTGTATAAAAAAAATTCTATTGTACAAATTAGATTGTTTTAAAGCCTTTTTTAAAATTTATAATAGGCATAATATATAATAATAAGTATAAGAATAAACAGAATAATTCATTTCAGATGCTTGTCAGATTCAAATGCGCATAGTTTGTAAAATAATTTTATATAACAAAATAAATATTTCAGAGGATCCTACAAAAATCTTATAAACCCTTAAATAGGACTTTAGGTTCCCATCTCTTACTTGGAGAACTAAATTATAACTACTTTCGTGAACGAACTGAAGGTTCTTAAGGCCTAAAATAGAATTTGAGATTTTTGTAGGGACTTATAGGTTCTGATTAGAGTTGTATCAAATATTAAGGAGGTTCATCTGGTACGTAGCAAGTCAAATGCAAGTTATAGAAAATGGGAGCTTGCTTGACTAGCATACATGTTAATAACGGAGGTTATCTACTCTAAAGATGCAGATTTCGTTTGTTGTGTTTATATATTTCTCGATTCATAGTCACCTAATCTACCTAAATTTGCAATTAAAATATTCGTTAAATGTTTCTCTTTAATATGACATAAGATCATTGCAAACTGTCTGTCAATACCTAATAAATAAGCTTACCTTAGATAGAAGTCTAGGAAATCACACTTTTCCATATGACTACATGTAAAATTGTAAAAAATATTTATATAAATATCTCATCATTAAGGTATCCAAATGACTTAAAAATTATTTTGAGGTATCCTGGTATACTGTTATAGACTATCAAATTTTTTTTTGAGATCTATCTGTTGATTCCTTAACCGGATGAACCTCCTTAAGTTCTGAGATAACTCTACTAGTTCTACTTTCTAGATCTAATAGACCTAAACTGGGGTACATTTAGGTGTAGAAGATTCAAATTATAGTTAAATTTCGACGGGTATAGTTTCTCGATCAGTAAATCCGTCGACTAATCGAGCCCAAATTAACCTAAGTGATCAAGGGAATTCAGGGAATGATGATCGGGCGGGGAGAATTAGCCACGGGCGATCGGAGTGTACCAGAGGGACGCAGCGATTCGATGAAATCGGGGGATAGGTTACGCGTGCACGTAGCCACCGATTCGAAGCGCGACGCGGCCAGCACGCAGCGAGCGGCGCGTTCGTTTTTATCTGGCGCGAGCGTGAGAGGAGGACGGTAGAGCGTGTTGCACAAGAGAGCGTGCGAACGGAAAGACCCTTTACACCGGCCCGTAACATAATGTTCGCACACAGGTGGATCGACGTGGGCGTAGAACGCTGCACCGTTCTTCTCGCTCCTCTCGTTCACCGCTCGCCTCCTTCCGTCTTTGTTTTCTCTCCTTTTCACTCGGCTCACCTTTGACTCGCGAGACGCAACAATTCTTTTATCTCGATCTGATTACTTTCTTCTGGAGACGTTTCAATCCCGATTGTCAAGCGAGAGCGCGAAGGGCGTTAATCATTTCCCACTTCAAGTCTTTTTACAGTAAATGAACCACGAGCGTAATTAAACATTTGTACGTACTTTGTTTAACTATTACTGGAAAGAAATTAACGACATCATTTCCCACTTCAAGTCTTTTCACAGTAAATGAACCACGGGCGTAATTAAACATTTGTACGTACTTTATTTAAGCATTACTGGGAAGCAATTAATGACAGTGAAATGAATTTAAGTCAGGTCTGCTGCCAGACGAATTTTCGATCATTTTCTCGTCAAATGGAATGGTTAACGTCGAGAAGGGTTGAAATAAATCAAACCGATCGTGGCTTAAGAAGGAATATTTGGTAGGATACCTCGGGCGAGCCGAACATTCTGGTGGCTGATCGTTCGTGAGCCGGTTTCCCCGTAATTAAGGGCTAAATTCAACCCCTCATGGGCGTTGTCGGGTTCCCGCTCCCGTTCCCGACGAGGGTGTGCTTTGCCCGTCAAACTCACTGTAATACTCGCCCTCGTATCCATCGTTACTGGGACCCGTTTAAATCGTAATGGGAAAAAATCAATAACGGCGACAACGAATATTCAAAGATACAACCTAAACAACCATTACTTCTTCAATCCCTCATAACGTGATCCTGAAACACCGGAAACTAGAAACATCAAAATATGCAAACGAGGTCGTGCGATATCGAGCAGGTTTAAATTCGTCGCCATTACAGCGCCATGGATCGCGCGGGGGCGAAGCAGAAACAGCGGCGGCGGTGGCGGCTCTGGTAAAAGCGGCCGAACTTCCACGGACCCGTGACGCGCAACACACAGGGTTGCCTCGAAGAAGGGTCGCCTTTTCCTCTCCGAGGGAGAGAGAGACGCGTGCGTAGGCCCTCGCCAACGGGGGAGAGAAAGAGAGGAGGGCCCGGGAGAGAGGGCGGAAGACAGAGAAACGTAGACAGGTTGGGAATCGCGTGCACGGCCAGAAAGGTCTGCGTGGTTCACGGCGAAGCTTCCGGGCAACGCGCAAGCTCCGAACACCTTGTTTACATTTGTTGAACGACGCCGGAGGAAGAGCACGTTGCTCTCGGAAGCAAGATAATCCGAGAGCTTCTGGAAGCCGGACCGAGCGTGGCCGCGATACGACGATTAATTCAAGAGGAGGAAACGCTCGGTTCGAGGAACGAGACTGAACGGAGTCGTCGCCGGGACTCGCGGCNATTTGTACGTACTTTATTTAAGCATTACTGGGAAGCAATTAATGACAGTGAAATGAATTTAAGTCAGATTTACTGCCAGACGAATTTTCGATCATTTTCTCGTCAAATGGAATGGTTAACGTCGAGAAGGGTTGAAATAAATCAAACCGATCGTGGCTTAAGAAGGAATATTTGGTAGGATACCCCCGGCGAGCCGAACATTCTGGTGGCTGATCGTTCGTGAGCCGGTTTCCCCGTAATTAAGGGCTAAATTCAACCCCTCATGGGCGTTGTCGGGCTCCCGCTCCCGTTCCCGACGAGGGTGTGCTTTGCCCGTCAAACTCACCGTAATACTCGGCCTCGTATCCATCGTTACTGGGACCCGTTTAAATCGTAATGGGAAAAAATCAATAACGGCGACAACGAATATTCAAAGATACAACCTAAACAACCATTACTTCTTCAATCCCTCATAACGTGATCCTGAAACACCGGAAACTAGAAACATCAAAATATGCAAACGAGGTCGTGCGATATCGAGCANATCATTTCCCACTTCAAGTCTTTTCACAGTAAATGAACCACGAGCGTAATTAAACATTTGTACGTACTTTGTTTAACTATTACTGGAAAGAAATTAACGACATCATTTCCCACTTCAAGTCTTTTCACAGTAAATGAACCACGGGCGTAATTAAACATTTGTACGTACTTTATTTAAGCATTACTGGGAAGCAATTAATGACAGTGAAATGAATTTAAGTCAGGTCTGCTGCCAGACGAATTTTCGATCATTTTCTCGTCAAATGGAATGGTTAACGTCGAGAAGGGTTGAAATAAATCAAACCGATCGTGGCTTAAGAAGGAATATTTGGTAGGATACCTCGGGCGAGCCGAACATTCTGGTGGCTGATCGTTCGTGAGCCGGTTTCCCCGTAATTAAGGGCTAAATTCAACCCCTCATGGGCGTTGTCGGGTTCCCGCTCCCGTTCCCGACGAGGGTGTGCTTTGCCCGTCAAACTCACTGTAATACTCGCCCTCGTATCCATCGTTACTGGGACCCGTTTAAATCGTAATGGGAAAAAATCAATAACGGCGACAACGAATATTCAAAGATACAACCTAAACAACCATTACTTCTTCAATCCCTCATAACGTGATCCTGAAACACCGGAAACTAGAAACATCAAAATATGCAAACGAGGTCGTGCGATATCGAGCAGGTTTAAATGATTTCGTAGCTTCTGCATTTTTATCCAACGAGTAACATGTAAATACACTCCCACTCCGTAACGAACCCCGGGAGACCACTGGGAGCGTGCTCGAAGTTCCCGATTAAGCCGGTCGCAACGAGCACTCGAGGCCACCCTCGATGCGATTGCATCGCAGGAGATAAAGAGCCAGGCCTGTGCCGGGCGGCGGGTTCCCCGGTTTTTCACGAAGAAGTCGACCGCGAGTGCTCGAACCGAGGACGGACGGGGGTTCACAAAAGCGAGACGCAAAGCTCTCGGATTCGACTCGATACAGAGTACAGAGCGACGACGACGACGACGCGCGGAGCAGAGACAGCGGGGATGAAACGGGCAGGATACATCGTTCGTCGGGGACAGAGGCGAGCGACACGGAGCGGAAAAGCGTATCGCGGGGATTAGGGTATTGATCGTGCTTCCCCATCGTGCATGGGGGTGGCTTCGCGCGCGGCGACCCCCATAACCGTTGCGTCACCATTACAGCGCCATGGATCGCGCGGGGGCGAAGCAGAAACAGCGGCGGCGGTGGCGGCTCTGGTAAAAGCGGCCGAACTTCCACGGACCCGTGACGCGCAACACACAGGGTTGCCTCGAAGAAGGGTCGCCTTTTCCTCTCCGAGGGAGAGAGAGAGAGACGCGTGCGTAGGCCCTCGCCAACGGGGGAGAGAAAGAGAGGAGGGCCCGGGAGAGAGGGCGGAAGACAGAGAAACGTAGACAGGTTGGGAATCGCGTGCACGGCCAGAAAGGTCTGCGTGGTTCACGGCGAAGCTTCCGGGCAACGCGCAAGCTCCGAACACCTTGTTTACATTTGTTGAACGACGCCGGAGGAAGAGCACGTTGCTCTCGGAAGCAAGATAATCCGAGAGCTTCTGGAAGCCGGACCGAGCGTGGCCGCGATACGACGATTAATTCAAGAGGAGGAAACGCTCGGTTCGAGGAACGAGACTGAACGGAGTCGTCGCCGGGACTCGCGGCGAGAAATTGACGGGGTTGCCGGCAACCCATGGCGTTCCATGGCCGCATCGTCGCCGCTTAATGGACGGGTGAGTACGCTTCGCGTAAGTGCGCGTTGAGTGTCCTTTTTCGGTTTTTTCTACTCCCTCGCTTAAGTCGTCCCCGTGCGTGTTCGCGACGTCTCTTTAACGCCAGTTTATACACGCCGATTGAACAATACAGTTGATTCAACGTCTATGTCAAAACAAAGTGAACAGTGTGCGTTTAATGGCGTTTTAATCGAGCCGAGAAATTCGCGATATCAACTGTATTGTTCCACGACTCATGTAAATTCTTGAGTACTTGTCTGAAACCGCCTGAAGATATCGTTTTAAGCAACAATTATGCGTTCACACAGTTAATATTCAACGTTTGTAAATGAACGGTGATTAATAGACGTGGTTGCATGTGTTGGTAAATTTTCCCGCGCTCAGCCGCCTAATGACGCGCTCTACAAGGTGTCCAGTGAAATGCACGCCGCGCTGCAATGATGCCTAACCCTTCCTCTCGCTGCTCGATAAAAATGTGCTCCGAGATCAGTCGACCAAAACGAGCGATCGTTTTCAATTACAATCCTTGTAACGTAATGTAAGACGCGTGTTTTGCATCGTTATCGTGGAACGATCATGGCCAATTAGAGAATTTATGGCTTGGCCGTGGATCGATCGCGTAAGGCGCGAAAAAATGCATTGTTCGTAGCGGTGGATTTCGGCCTCCGGCAACAGTTTCGCGGTCAACGACTTTTAGCCACAGCAAAACAATTTCCACGCGAGCTTTATCGATTTCCCGATGCACGTTCGCGTGTAACGAACGCATCAGGTATCGGTGTACATAACAGTCGGGAATAATAGCGTCAGAGGATTTCCTCGTATTCGGCTGAGGGATGGAACGTTCTGATAATCGATAAGGGAACACAAAAACCTGGTCAATGTTAACTATTATTGCCATCTTCTCGATTTCTGTTCCTC
>SMSR01015167.1:0-10714 GCA_019453355.1 Ceratina japonica | reverse complement strand
AAAAAAATCAAGTTAGCTATTTTAATATTTGCATTTCTACGTTGTCTTTCCATTGTGAAAGAAATTGTAACTAATATGTTTAAGAACAGAAAGATTTTGCGAAGAAAGAAGTAGCTAGTTAATAGAATGATTGAAATTCTTATTTTGAAAGTAGCTTAAGTCCCATTTTGAGGGTTTTAAACGGATAGTATACTATGCGGTAAAATTTTATGAGACAAGACCTTTATCTTCTATTATTAAAATAGTGGTGCTGGATTTACTCAGTTAATAATTTTTATTTTATTTCTTACTAACGGAGAAAGAGTAATTAATAACTGATTAAAAATATGTTGGGTGTGTTTTGTCAGAAATGAACCAAATAAAATTTTGTATAAGACATCAATGAATAGGAATGAACATTTTTACGTCCTGAATTCATTACCACGTTGGGGTAGACCAAGAAAGTTCGAAAATATTGTATTAACTCCACTTTATAAAAATATGAGACAAATTACAACAGCGAAATTCAAGGACGTAATGGACCTACTACGATTATATCACCAGAACATCATGACTTCTTCAAATCCCTGTCTCATACACAAAATGTAGATAAGCAGTAAATTCTTTTGTAATTTATGTAGTTAAAAAATGTTCTGAATTGCACAAATATCGTTTTAGAAATGTTGTAAAGATATATGAAATAAATTGAGTATCGTTTTTTTCAATTTGAAACATTTTAAATTATGTTGAATGTACTTGGGTTCTTTAAAATTTTATAACGAATCTGGTTGTTAATTTTGAAAGTGGTTTAACTCCATTCTTGGTAATAAAATACATATTATTCACTTCATAATTGCCATTATTTAATAGAAACTGTAACTTTAATTTCTACAGATACACTTAAGCAGTATGACTCATTGGTATCTTATACGTATGTTTTTAATTGCATTGAAACACAAACCCTTAAATATTTCAATTTAAGTATAAATAGACTTAGGCCGACTTTCAAAATAAATGACTCATATATTTTCTTGAAAATGTATACGTAGCTACTACAGAGCTAAGTGCAAATTATGAATAAATCGAAATTTATATTTTCATGCGCTAAAAACAGTTATTAAGGTTAACATTGTTTCTTGCTAGTATAAGCATCAAAACCAGTAAAAACAAACGAATTTTACACTTCTATGTTTTTAAGTAATGGCGGGCTTTTTTAATTGAATCTGAAATGGCTAAAATTCAAGGTACATATAAACGGTTTACTTCCTTTAAGAGTACGCGCAAAGCAAGCAGATCGCGTAGTCTAGTCTGGCCGACTGGCAGTAGATTATGGTCAAACATAGCAGACGGAGAAACTGGAATTTGCTCTGCTATTTTTCTGTTTCGTTCCACTATTTATTCCTAAAATATCTACAATTTCTTTAATAATTCGCTGTTCAGATAGATGACAGTATTGCACATACATATTCTCTATATCATTCATAATGTAATTTATTAAAAATGAGAGAAGTGCCTGTATGAAGATTATTTTCGCTAGAATCGTAGGGTGCCTACTTTATGCTCACATTCTGAGGCACTCCAGATGGGCTGAATGCCAATTGATGGGATTTATAGCAGTTAAAATCCTCCCGCGTCTCGTTAACAGCTACGTGAGCGACAAGGCCATTATAAGATTACGGCTTTATTAGTTGTAGCTCGTCTTTCCTTTTTACGATCATCCGCGACACTATCCCTTTATTGCCTACTCGATTCGCGTGATCGTTATTATTACCACGGGACTCTTTCACGTCTCCTCATAACAACTTGTATTATACAGCCGTTACCAGTGATAAAAATGTACAAAACTAAGATATAGAATTGGTATATCTTCAAACTGCACACAGTGTTAAACAGAACAAACGAGAATATGTATTTTATTGTATATAACGTCAGAGAAGGCTTTATATGGAAGATTAAAATGGCACCAACACGTTTTTAAGCGGCTAGACTCTGATAGCTACGCAATATGGTCAATGTTACCCATAAAATTGGTCAAACATAAATATGAGTTTATGGGAATATACTTTTCACCCTTATATGTATAAGAATATTTTTCGGTCGTAGCAGGTACCTCTTCAGAAAGAGGGAAGTCAAAACAGGAGCAGTCTGGCAATTATTTAATCAGAATATACTGATATTTAACAATATAAGCATTACAATATGGACGAAAAATCGAAGTTACAATGCCTCTATTTATAAGCGATTTTACTTTTTATTTCTACTTTTTACTCATATCCGAAACAGAATGTTTTGATTAAAATAGCGACGAAACCGCACCAGATTTGACTTTATTCTTTCTGAAGAGGTACCTGACGACCGAAAAATATTCTCGTATAAGAACGAAGAGTGTATTCCCATAAATCTATATTTTGCACTATTTTTGCCTGGTTATCAATAAAACAAAGCAGGAAACATCAACATTTTACTGACAAATGTTAGAAAAGTCATGTGACTACCTTAGCCCCTTAAAATGTATATTCCTTAAAGTAAAAGTATTAAAAAGTACTTGAAATATTGTTCGAAGTTAATGTGGGTATCAAAAAGTAAGTGTTAGTAAACGCTGGATCAATTGGCCATCTGATTTTTGAGATGTTGTCAATTAAAATTCACTAACTTTACTATAGTTTATCATTGGTGCAATGGCGTTAGCACGACAAAAATATCTTTCTTCAATCGATATCGAATAAAGATATAACTAAAAATTGTGACGAAACGAGTTCAGACTATTATCATAGTGCTTTATGAAGCACATACATTTTTTTTTAAATTATTGATCACCTTGTTACGGAGTAATATTGTTCTAAATGTTATCGTTTTATTATTTTTCACGCCGACTATGAGAAATTCAATACACGTCAAATATGCAGCTCTAGCTAGCTATTTTCTTTTTAAATTCGTATTTTCACATTTTAAGGAAATCATTAATACAAGGTAAGTCGGAAAAGAAATCGTAGTACAACCGGACAAGAAGTGATTCTACGTTAAAAAAGAAATAAAATATTTTGATGTAACATTTTTTTCATCCGGAGCTCCATTCTCGTTAAAATCGACTTCAAACAATTTCTTAACGATTTAGTCCAATTTGCTTATTGTGTATCCCACTGCTCTGATTGTGTCTGTTCGGGACAGTGACAATTTAAACTGAAAATTTATATGAAAATTGGATCACAATTCGTTCTTATTTTTATGAGCTACAATTAAAAAAAGAAATCGCAATTATCACGATTTTTAGCCTAAGCTGTACTGGTACATGTTCCGATGCCTGTAACTCTGTTCCAACATCAACGGTTCTCAATAGTATTTTCAGCGCGTACTTGACAAATATGAATTCTCAATACTTTAATTCTATTGGAACATTAAAAATGTAAACGTATGCAATTAAACTAAAAAAATACTTGAGACAGTTAAGAGCTAAATGTTTAACACTTTGTAATTGATTTATGCACATTTTGGTACAGGTACCTCAAACAATTTTGAGCCGACGTGGCGCTGCGTGTAATTGAAATTAGCCCAAAATCATGTGAGGTACTTGTATCTCAGTCGTGGCACCATGTGCAATTGAAATTAGCTCAAAATCGTTTGAGGAACCTGTACATATGTTAATAGTATAATAATGCTATAGTAGAATGTAATGGTATAATTTAATAATATAATAAAATAGTATTACATAATATAATGTTATAATGAAATAGTAGTTTGTAATATTGTAATAGTAAAAGTGTGCATATGTGTGAATTTAACTATATCTTTTACATCATTAATTTCTTATGTCTTATGTGATCTATTTCGATATGTTACAGACTGTTACAACCAATTTGTAAAATTGACTGTAAGTCTCTTGAAAAACGAGAAAAGCTAAATCTTCGTTATTTTCAAGCCCATATCATGCACACTTACAAATTTATGTGCATTTCCAGAAGTAGTATATCTATAAATAAATAATGCACATAGTCTACAAATATATATAAAACAACAAACTCCATTTGGATCACACAATTCTAGATGCAAAAACTGAAGAATCTATGTAATTAGATTATTTTTTCAAAAGATATTCATAGAAATTCCGTGTTAAGAATAAGTACAAGTTGAAAAACCAATGAGGATCGTAAATAACACAGTGTTAAAAATATCATTAAATTTAATGCATTTTTCGTGGAAAGTAATACATTAAATTTAAGTTTTTCGTATATTAAACACATATTAATGCAAATATACCATAAAATTAATGAATTTTCAAAGAAATTTATTGAACTTTGAGAAAATTTAATGAATTTTGATGAAAATTTAATGTACCGTTCATGAAAATTAGTGTTCCGTAGTGGATATTTAATAAAATTTTTCATTAAACTTAATAAAAAAATACATGAATCTTCACGCATTTCTTCATCAAATCCAATGAAAAATTTTCAACAGTGCATACTTGTTTATTGCAAGGTACTTTATAGTAAATGTTCCAATTTCTGTTCACGTAATTTGTACTCATTGGTTTAAGATTACACATAACATAATAGAAAAATCAAAGTGACTAAAATGCTAGTGGATAGAAATTGTAACGTGAACAGAAATTAGAATATTTATTATCTCTTTTTACTTTTGACGAAGCGTATTTATCCTGATGTTCTATCAAACAAACATTTGATCGCTTGTGTGTGTACGTACTATAATAGAATCAATGTAGTGTGATTGATAACATCTGTTATCGATTCACTTTGTATAACTACATGTCAAGGAATCAAGCACGAGCTCAGGACAAATATAGTCGATGCACCAGAGCCATTATCTCCAATAATTTGTTTACTTCTATCACGTTTCTGTTATACTATCATTAGAAAAAAAAACCAGGAATATACTAATAACATAAATGGCGTTAATAGTCANATAAACTCTGATATTTCTATACTATCTATTATCTGTGAATTTTTCAAACTGTCTTCATTTTCGTACTGTTTAGCCTGTAGAAACAGTTCTAAATGTTTAAAAAAGTGAAAATCGGTTGACGAGATATCCGGTGAATATAATCCGATCGGAAAATGGCTGTCGATGAAATCAGGTTAGTAACGATGAGCATACATATGAGCAGCATATATATGTTCAACCGATCCAGCTTAGTTCGTGCGGTACCCAGTTATCTATTTTCTTCACCTTGCCAATTTCAGAAAGATGTCGCAATATTGTTGTATGGTTAACTTTCATCCTGGTAGGAAGTTCCCTCGTGGATACAGTTGAATTCGCTTCCACCAATGCCTGCAGATCATCATTTTTCACAGACGTTTTGGGTCTTCTACGCGGATCATTTTGTAATGAAAAATTACTAGACCGAAATTTTCAAAAACCAACGTTGCACTTTTCGATCGATAACAGTATTCTCCCCAAACGCTTGGTTTATGTTACGTGCAGCTTTTGCAACATTATTACCAAATTTATACTCATACAAAAAAAATTACACGAATATCGGTTGAATTCATATCGGTACAAAATTCAAAACTAATAACAAAAGTAACTTTCGAGAAAATCGCCTTTGTCGAACTGTGACTCTGGCAATGGACAGTATGACTATAAACGAGGTTATGTTAAAAACAAAAGTATAATGAAAACAGGGAGACAAATGTTCGCATGTAAAAAAAATCTGACATTTCATATGCACTAACCTAATAAATTCCTGAAGTACAAACTAGTGGTGGACATTAGTTGAACACTAGTAAATTTGTCTTACTATAGAAAATGGAAAAAATCAAAAGGAAGAAAGGTCTGAAATCGTTTTGTACTTACTACTACTGTAATTCGATACATACTCGGTTTCGATTGTACTCGACGTGCAATCCCCATTTCTTTTTCTACATTTGAGACTTTCGACGAAACATAACATCAACGTCAGAATGTAATACCTACATGTGTGCCCATAATTATGAAAGTAGTCTAAGTCAAAATTTGTTTAAAAATAAGTTTATCAGATATTTCTTTCACATTCATAATGTGGTGTGAAATAACTGATGAACTCTTTTTTTTTTTAAATTTTGACTTAGACCGCTTTCATAATTATGGGCACATGTATCCAATAAGTATGATTTTCCGGTTCCGATTTTTAGTGAATGTTTGAATTACCAGCAATAATTTGGATTACGAATAATATCTGATTGTCCTGTGATGCACAATATGTGAGTCTTCACAATATGGAGTACGAAGATTAAAATTTGAAATAAACATTCATACTGATTGAACTGTTTACTTTTGTGTGTACTTTTGTGTACTATTGCAGATTTTGTTTTTCATATTTTGGTTTCTGAGTCTTCATTATTCTATTTTTCGGATGTACGTGAAGGATTTTTGAAATAGGATATTTTGAAAGCTTTTTCGTGAGTAGAAGAATAATAAAAAGCAATTTTTGTTTTCCTAAAATATCTGAAAAAAAAATATATATATACTCGCTTTGCAATCATAATCGTTTAAGAAAATAGAAATTGTTTTATTTTATTTCTATTTTCACGATTTCAAACGCGTTTATAACTCTTCAAGGATAAATTATACAGTACATTACAGCTTCTCAAGAACTTCATTGAATTTTCGTTTTTTATCTTTTGTAAAATGAAATATCCATTTGTCTTGAAAATTATGGACGTCATAAGACTAAAAAGAAGCTGGCTAGAAAATCGGTTTCAACAAGACATAAACAAGTTACAGACGAGACTCGCCTGACTATTAACGCCATTTATGTTATTAGTATATTCCTGGTTTTTTTTTCTAATGATAGTATAACAGAAACGTGATAGAAGTAAACAAATTATTGGAGATAATGGCTCTGGTGCATCGACTATATTTGTCCTGAGCTCGTGCTTGATTCCTTGACATGTAGTTATACAAAGTGAATCGATAACAGATGTTATCAATCACACTACATTGATTCTATTATAGTACGTACACACACAAGCGATCAAATGTTTGTTTGATAGAACATCAGGATAAATACGCTTCGTCAAAAGTAAAAAGAGATAATAAATATTCTAATTTCTGTTCACGTTACAATTTCTATCCACTAGCATTTTAGTCACTTTGATTTTTCTATTATGTTATGTGTAATCTTAAACCAATGAGTACAAATTACGTGAACAGAAATTGGAACATTTACTATAAAGTACCTTGCAATAAACAAGTATGCACTGTTGAAAATTTTTCATTGGATTTGATGAAGAAATGCGTGAAGATTCATGTATTTTTTTATTAAGTTTAATGAAAAATTTTATTAAATATCCACTACGGAACACTAATTTTCATGAACGGTACATTAAATTTTCATCAAAATTCATTAAATTTTCTCAAAGTTCAATAAATTTCTTTGAAAATTCATTAATTTTATGGTATATTTGCATTAATATGTGTTTAATATACGAAAAACTTAAATTTAATGTATTACTTTCCACGAAAAATGCATTAAATTTAATGATATTTTTAACACTGTGTTATTTACGATCCTCATTGGTTTTTCAACTTGTACTTATTCTTAACACGGAATTTCTATGAATATCTTTTGAAAAAATAATCTAATTACATAGATTCTTCAGTTTTTGCATCTAGAATTGTGTGATCCAAATGGAGTTTGTTGTTTTATATATATTTGTAGACTATGTGCATTATTTATTTATAGATATACTACTTCTGGAAATGCACATAAATTTGTAAGTGTGCATGATATGGGCTTGAAAATAACGAAGATTTAGCTTTTCTCGTTTTTCAAGAGACTTACAGTCAATTTTACAAATTGGTTGTAACAGTCTGTAACATATCGAAATAGATCACATAAGACATAAGAAATTAATGATGTAAAAGATATAGTTAAATTCACACATATGCACACTTTTACTATTACAATATTACAAACTACTATTTCATTATAACATTATATTATGTAATACTATTTTATTATATTATTAAATTATACCATTACATTCTACTATAGCATTATTATACTATTAACATATGTACAGGTTCCTCAAACGATTTTGAGCTAATTTCAATTGCACATGGTGCCACGACTGAGATACAAGTACCTCACATGATTTTGGGCTAATTTCAATTACACGCAGCGCCACGTCGGCTCAAAATTGTTTGAGGTACCTGTACCAAAATGTGCATAAATCAATTACAAAGTGTTAAACATTTAGCTCTTAACTGTCTCAAGTATTTTTTTAGTTTAATTGCATACGTTTACATTTTTAATGTTCCAATAGAATTAAAGTATTGAGAATTCATATTTGTCAAGTACGCGCTGAAAATACTATTGAGAACCGTTGATGTTGGAACAGAGTTACAGGCATCGGAACATGTACCAGTACAGCTTAGGCTAAAAATCGTGATAATTGCGATTTCTTTTTTTAATTGTAGCTCATAAAAATAAGAACGAATTGTGATCCAATTTTCATATAAATTTTCAGTTTAAATTGTCACTGTCCCGAACAGACACAATCAGAGCAGTGGGATACACAATAAGCAAATTGGACTAAATCGTTAAGAAATTGTTTGAAGTCGATTTTAACGAGAATGGAGCTCCGGATGAAAAAAATGTTACATCAAAATATTTTATTTCTTTTTTAACGTAGAATCACTTCTTGTCCGGTTGTACTACGATTTCTTTTCCGACTTACCTTGTATTAATGATTTCCTTAAAATGTGAAAATACGAATTTAAAAAGAAAATAGCTAGCTAGAGCTGCATATTTGACGTGTATTGAATTTCTCATAGTCGGCGTGAAAAATAATAAAACGATAACATTTAGAACAATATTACTCCGTAACAAGGTGATCAATAATTTAAAAAAAAATGTATGTGCTTCATAAAGCACTATGATAATAGTCTGAACTCGTTTCGTCACAATTTTTAGTTATATCTTTATTCGATATCGATTGAAGAAAGATATTTTTGTCGTGCTAACGCCATTGCACCAATGATAAACTATAGTAAAGTTAGTGAATTTTAATTGACAACATCTCAAAAATCAGATGGCCAATTGATCCAGCGTTTACTAACACTTACTTTTTGATACCCACATTAACTTCGAACAATATTTCAAGTACTTTTTAATACTTTTACTTTAAGGAATATACATTTTAAGGGGCTAAGGTAGTCACATGACTTTTCTAACATTTGTCAGTAAAATGTTGATGTTTCCTGCTTTGTTTTATTGATAACCAGGCAAAAATAGTGCAAAATATAGATTTATGGGAATACACTCTTCGTTCTTATACGAGAATATTTTTCGGTCGTCAGGTACCTCTTCAGAAAGAATAAAGTCAAATCTGGTGCGGTTTCGTCGCTATTTTAATCAAAACATTCTGTTTCGGATATGAGTAAAAAGTAGAAATAAAAAGTAAAATCGCTTATAAATAGAGGCATTGTAACTTCGATTTTTCGTCCATATTGTAATGCTTATATTGTTAAATATCAGTATATTCTGATTAAATAATTGCCAGACTGCTCCTGTTTTGACTTCCCTCTTTCTGAAGAGGTACCTGCTACGACCGAAAAATATTCTTATACATATAAGGGTGAAAAGTATATTCCCATAAACTCATATTTATGTTTGACCAATTTTATGGGTAACATTGACCATATTGCGTAGCTATCAGAGTCTAGCCGCTTAAAAACGTGTTGGTGCCATTTTAATCTTCCATATAAAGCCTTCTCTGACGTTATATACAATAAAATACATATTCTCGTTTGTTCTGTTTAACACTGTGTGCAGTTTGAAGATATACCAATTCTATATCTTAGTTTTGTACATTTTTATCACTGGTAACGGCTGTATAATACAAGTTGTTATGAGGAGACGTGAAAGAGTCCCGTGGTAATAATAACGATCACGCGAATCGAGTAGGCAATAAAGGGATAGTGTCGCGGATGATCGTAAAAAGGAAAGACGAGCTACAACTAATAAAGCCGTAATCTTATAATGGCCTTGTCGCTCACGTAGCTGTTAACGAGACGCGGGAGGATTTTAACTGCTATAAATCCCATCAATTGGCATTCAGCCCATCTGGAGTGCCTCAGAATGTGAGCATAAAGTAGGCACCCTACGATTCTAGCGAAAATAATCTTCATACAGGCACTTCTCTCATTTTTAATAAATTACATTATGAATGATATAGAGAATATGTATGTGCAATACTGTCATCTATCTGAACAGCGAATTATTAAAGAAATTGTAGATATTTTAGGAATAAATAGTGGAACGAAACAGAAAAATAGCAGAGCAAATTCCAGTTTCTCCGTCTGCTATGTTTGACCATAATCTACTGCCAGTCGGCCAGACTAGACTATGCGATCTGCTTGCTTTGCGCGTACTCTTAAAGGAAGTAAACCGTTTATATGTACATTGAATTTTAGCCATTTCAGCTTCAATTAAAAAAGCCCGCCATTACTTAAAAACATAGAAGTGTAGAATTCGTTTGTTTTTACTGGTTTTGATGCTTATACTAGCAAGAAACAATGTTAACCTTAATAACTGTTTTTAAAATGAAATTATAAATTTCGATTTATCCATAATTTGCACTTAGCTCTGTAGTAGCTACGTATACATTTTCAAGAAAATATATGAGTCATTTATTTTGAAAGTCGGCCTAAGTCCATTTATACTTAAATTGAAATATTTAAGTGTTTGTGTTTCAATGCAATTAAAAACATACGTACAAGATACCAATGAGTCATA
>SMSR01015166.1:85025-119489 GCA_019453355.1 Ceratina japonica | reverse complement strand
ACAGAAGTGGAAATCAGAGAAATCGTGTGTCTGTAAATTCTGAAGAACGAGGATCTTTTCAAGTTCTGATTCACCAGCAGAAGTTGTACAAGCTTTTCGGGCGAACAGTTCAAAGACACGTATTTCCTGGTAATTTCTTTCACTCTTTGAGATCTCGCCAGAATTTAGCACTCTTAGATTCGTCGTTTGTAGCAACTTCTGGTGACGAGCGTGGAATAAGAAACAGGGTTGAAACACGTTCGAACAGAAGCGGTCGTTGCATCAAATGCGAAAATAATTACCGATGCAATTGGATTTCAAAATCCAACATTATATACATAATTATACATGACGAATTGAATAAATGTTACAAATAATAACTTCTTTGATGAGTTTATCAAAAGCATACTATGTATGAATTCATGCAGTTTGACAAATTCAAATGTACTCCTGTCAGGCTTTATGGTCAAACAAATAAATTGGTAATATAATATAGCAACGATNTCCGCTTATTACCGTGACACGCGGAACGAACTGAAACGTTATCGTCAGAAACCGATGTCGCCTGCTTCCTCGTTTCCGGATGATAGCGTTCCGCGCGCGCATTGTCCGCGTACAATTAGCGATAGCGAAAATGCAGAGGCACGCAACGACGTTCTTACGCCGTCGCCGCGCCGGTACGTTCCAAACGTCCTCATAAACCTATTGTGAACGGTCCTCGCCGGCAGACGAGGCGCACTCGCTGTTACGAAATTAATCTGCAACGGGTAGAGGTAGACGGCGCGTCATTCAACACGCACGAGGCCCGTAATTGGAGTGATTACGAGACACAATAGCGCGGAGAACGCGATGCATGACTAAGTGCTCGATCAAATCTCGTACGCGATCTAAACCGTTAACTCTCAAACGAAGGCGGTCTTGCACACCTCGAAACTCGACGAGCGCTCCCTCGTCGAAGGCGCCGAAGAAACCGCGTAATAGCGTCGAAGACGAACGAGAGGATTTCGCGATACACTCGGCACGTTCGAGTGTCGCCGCGTGTTATCGAGCAATTTAGGAGACGAAAGATACGTCCGCGACGGAGCCCGCGATACGTCTGGAGATAGTCCCCATTCGGGTCGCAGTAAACCTCGTTTAAGCTTCCACGAGCAAGCAAATCCGGGCCTAAATTCGAGCTCCGATTGCGTATCGCGTCTAAGCGCGGCCTCGACCCGCCCTTTACTCTTGTTTACGCGAGATTCTCTATCACCGAGGAACGGGGGAACCCGACCGACTACGAACCACTGAAGGAAAGTTGATTCCCGAATTACTCTGTTTTAGGGGAACCATATGTAATCTGCGTAATAAGTTGGCAACTTCGTACAATGAACGTTAAATCCGCTCTCATTAACGCTTCATACGCTTTCGGCTCGTCTGATGAATTTCAGCGGAAAGAATTCGAATTATGTTTCCGGTTGCCGACGGTAACAGTTGCTAATGAACGGTATCCCGAACAGGAGGAACTCTGCGAAACTGCGCGATAATCATGAGGGACGATAGAGAGGAAAGAACGATCGCATTTTATCGAAACGAAGTGCTCCCGGCCAGGTTGAATTAAATCCGTCGGGAAAAGGGGGAACGGGGTGGGAAGATGGTTTAAACGAGGCGAAGTAGCTCGCGTTCGTTCGGCTTTGGAATCTTCGAAAATCCAGCCATTCGTTTTTGGCCTGACAACACACGACCGGCCGAGCTAAGTAAACGTGTATACGCGGGGGAGGAATGGGTGTACGCCGGAAGCTTCGAAGGAGGAGAAACGAGCGTGAAGAAAATGCCGCCTTTTCGACCCACTTCCAATCCTATTTTCGTTACTCGTTCGCTCCCGATCCACTCGCCGCCCCCGCTTCCATTAGCCGATTGTATTTCGACTCGAATAAGTCTCACCTGAAAATCCTTGCTCGCATTCTAATTGAATACCTTTCTCCGAGGAACGGGCGACGACGCGAACAACCGTCGGAATAAGCGCGCGAAGAGCGGCAGACTTAATCGAGAGACGGGCGCGCGCTCGCCCACATCTGCTTATTGCGAGCGCTTTTATGGTGATGAAAAAAGTGGGCGCGATTAAAGAGGGAAAGCGAAAGAGGAAAACCGATTGCGTAACGTATCGCAACGCGTGCGGCTTGTAAAACTTTACTGGAGCCGGCGAGAATTGCGCGGACCAGATACCATCTTTCCCGCGATTTAAAGTAAAGTTGGAATTAACGTTCCCTTTCTTTTTTTCGTTCGCATCTACCATTAGTAAATTGCGTTTCGCCGGGGACAAGCGTCGACGGAGATCGGTTTCTTCGGCTTCGGAAAGTATCGCCGGTTGTCCACGATCGACGTGACCGTAATATAACAATTACTGCTGCATAGGTACGCTCGGATCCTCGAGGGTGCGCGCGGTGGAAATCAGGTCGAGCCTGCTGACCATCCAAACGAACGGAGTAACTGGGAAGCAAACAAAAGCCTGAGGGAAGGGCACTTCATCCTAAGTCCTAAGCTAACCGGGACGACGCGTTATTTTGTCTAATCTCGTTGCCGGTTCTCCCCCATCCCCCCGTCGTATCGATCGGACCCGGTAACGGAGTAACTTCGCGCGGGCCAATAACGATATCCTCGAACGACCTCGAGTGATCACGGAGTGAGGCACTCCGGGCAACTGTGGATTCTTCCAAACAACAATTGAGACGTCGACCGTTC
This sequence comes from Ceratina japonica, assembly GCA_019453355.1. Lineage (NCBI taxonomy): Eukaryota > Metazoa > Arthropoda > Insecta > Hymenoptera > Apidae > Ceratina > Ceratina japonica. The sequence continues at coordinate 116,792 of SMSR01015166.1, read as the reverse complement.
GATACTGACGACCGTGAAGATCTAAATTAATTTGTTTTAGTGCTTGGCAGCTCATAAGATTCTATGAGCAATCGACCTATGATATACTTGCTCTTTGAGCTCGAAAGAGGAATAGAGGATTCGTTCCGGGCGGGGGAAGATGGAAGGACTGGAGTATCTAATAGAACGGGTCGAGATCTCGATGTCCGATTAAAGGTTCGATTTAAAGGCGAAACTTTTTATCCGGGGAAAGGAGGAAACGCTGGCAAATCGAAAATCTCCAAAATATATCGACACACGTAGACGTAGACAGGGGTTGGCGCAACGTTTATCGTGCAGCTGCGGGCCAGCCGATATTTAAATTGGCTCGATTCGAGGGAGATCGAGTTGCCAGAGCAGAGCTGACGTCACGTTCCGCAGCCACTTCTACCACCGTTCTACTCCACCATTTTACGAGATAGCCGAATAACAGACGCGCTTTTTTTCACCCCCGGCGTATCATCGAAAACGAATCACCCCCTGTCGATTGGCTCTACTATTTCTTAATTCCGAATTCATTTAACGGCAAATATAACAATTAAGATATAATGTAATCATTTAAACAAATTAAATAATCCTTTTAAAACATATTCTGCTCTTTAATAGAATTATGAAATACAAATCTAATTAGAGAATAATTCATATGTGCTATACCTATTTTGATGAATGTGAGTCAAATTGACTTATCAAACATTTTCAAACTTTGTCATTTTACACACATTCCAAATTTTAAAACCGAGAAAAGCAAGCATTAAAAAAAAAGTTTCTTATAAAAGGTACATATCTTCCTTATTTTTCGAAACATTCACCTGAGTCATTCTATATATCCTACATCCAGTAATTTAGTATTAAAATCTATCTCGATTATTCCGAATGTTTTGCAAATCTGTTTGGAGGAATCTAATAGAACTATCCTAACATTTACAAGAGGTTGCAGGTGCATAGCATTCGCTTTGACTGCGCTGTTAATGGTAAAGCTACGAGAGATAGAAACTATATGTATATATGTATAGGCCGTAATTTTCGTAGCCCTTTAGATGCCGATGTATCAGGAACGAACGTCTGTAATGGAAACGGTAGGAATCGCAATTTCGGTTTCACAGACAGAAGGAGTGCTCTTTGTCTCTAAATGTGGCGTAATATGCTTACTATTACGGTATAAATCCGTGATACGGTCAAAACGTACGTATAATGTATGGCCGGCTCCTAAAACCCTTCACGGTGCCACCGGATGTAACGCCGACTTAAATCCGTAACAGTTATAAACATCACCAGGGCAGCTTACGCTAATTCCTCTGGCCGGATGTAATGGGAGTAACTCGCGTTCCTCTGGCAGCCGGGGAACCGCAAAGTCGAGAGGCATCTTACCGCAATGCTCCCAACACGCTACGTTTTAATGTTGCCCCTCACGAAATTTCACAGTTGAGAAATCTCCCGTGAATCAGTCGGATTCGAACTTAACGAGGTACCACGTGTATAGTCAAACTCGCAAACACTACTCCTCCTCCATTATAAATTTATTTATATTATTTATTCACTCATTCCCACAAAAGCGGAACTAAAGTGGCTCTTTTCTCAAGCATATACTTTATTCCCGCATATGCGATTTTATAATTTTTTATTTATATATTATTTGTTCTTACTTTGAATCATCCTGACACACTTACGACCATGTACCTATATGTATATAAGCATAAGAATGCAGGGAGGCAAACTGAGGATAAGGATCGTGACACGAGCTAATGAATCATCAAATATGAAATACTCGAGTTAACGAGCCAGTTAAGTCCTATAGGATTACTTTCGACTCGTCAAAGATATGCAGTTTACTCGGTCCGCCGTCGGTACTCCGGGATATCTCGCGGAAATTTTAATGAAATAGTTACGAATCACGAGCGAGCCCTTTGCTTATCCACGATAAACATTTCATTACGGACTACCGAGTCGAGATAAACAACGGCGAAGCGTTCCCCGAGGGGGAAAAGAAAAATAGAGAACAATGCAACAAAGAAGGGCTTTTGCTAATTCTACGCTTCGCCGATAGATCAGACACAATTATTGGCAAGGCTTACAGTCGCCGGGCAAACTGTAATGAGGGTGCTCCTCATCAGCGGCGCGGCGCGGCGTGGGATTTCCCTTCCACCCGCCTAGGCGCGATAATCAATGTACCACCGACGAGAATTTATTGACGGAATTGGAAGACGGAGTGCGAAACGCCGCCCGCCGCGACACGCGAAAGTGTCGTTTTGCTCGCGGATAGGTATCCGGCGAAAAAAAAAGACGACGACGCCGGAAATCCTCGATAACGTAGCACCCGATATCTCGCGTGGATTCTGCCGCTCTCGAATAAACGAAATTGAAAACCGAAACGTCGTTACCTCGATTCAATCTCGCCATTGGCATGCACATTCGAACCTAATACAGCACGACTCCCGAAGCGAGACGTGAGCCTCCCGCGCACTCCATCCAACGAGGCGCGACGATCCCGACGAGATTCACAAGGAACTATGAGCGAAACGCATTTTACCCGGGAGTTGGCTGTGACGCGGGCGCGAATTTCCATACTATTCACCCCTTAGAATTGATATTTGGCCACAAAACCGGTTTCCGTTGAAACGCGGTTCCCCTCCGCTCGCTGCGAAACGTTTAGCGAGACATTGTGTCCCATGAATTTCAGCAAACCTTATTCGCTTATTTGTTCCCGTGAAAAGGTGTAAAAACAAACGCGACGACGATAACAAAAGTTACGGTTTTTATGACTTGATGTAGAATACGATTAATTGTCGGCGTACGAGGCATATGCTGCGGCTCGGAACTTAATTGTTGGCGGGAATTATGGGTGGTGATTTCGGGGTAACTCGAACGAAACAACGACATGCCAGCGAGAGGTTCCGAACGTGATACCGAAATGGCGACGGATTGCAGACCGGCATTAATTCCAAACGACCGACGGCTTACAAAGCAACATGCGCTGACCTTAGCTAGATTACGTTTGCATTAGGTACTCGAGCGGAATGCCGGCTCCCTCGAGCGCCCACGCCGCCTCAATTTACAGTTCACACGTCGTGGGCCGACGACGGATGACCGATCCCTTCCGCCCTGCCTTCCAACCAGCCAATTTTGCCGTTAGATGCCAAGCCAGATATCAAGAAACGGGAGCACCTCTTCCGCTTTCGAAATTCATTTGTAAAAGTGCCCATACATCCATGAGATAAATTATACTTCAGGATATAAGTTAGATCAGACAAAAATTATTATTACACTTCATTTAATTTGATGTGTTTGATTTATATTATATTATTTGACCTTCGTCTATTATTTTATTATTGTTGAATTTATGTCAATTTTCTATGTAGAGATCTATGTACTTTTTATTTATAAATTTATGTATCATGCAATGACTTATACTCGTTATACAAATTAATATTATTTTTATTATTTATATATGTATATGTACGTACACATACCTCAAACGACATTTCTGAGATAATTGCGTGGATCGATTAAAATTACTCACCCTGTATGTATTTTTAGTATTATTATTATTGACTGAGAAATGGCGCAAAATATACCTATATATCAGATTTGCAGTTAGCAAGCAGGAGAATTAGAATTTTTTCCTCGCTTTACCGTTACGAGTCGAGTGCAGTGCGTTTAATTAAATCGTCGGACTCATCGCAGACAAGGGGACGTTACCGGGACAAGTTTTAATTACGAAACTCGCAGACCCGTCGCGAAGGAAAAAGTTCCATTTATTGCATGTTTGTCATGCGTCGATCGACCTGGAAGATTACCTCGTAATTATAACGGTCCCCATTCGCGCTGTCTATCCATACCCGTTGATCGCGTTGCAAAAACCTTTACAATTCTAATTTTTCATTTCCCTCCGACCCGGCCTCCGCCTCCCCGCTCCCTGACCCCGATTCCGCGGCGAGCGATGAAACGAAACGCGATTCACGACGAACGTGACGACTCGGAGGTCGAACGAACACCGGCCAAGTAAATTTCATTCGAATCGCGCCGCGGAACGGAATATTAATTGAATTGGAAAATTCGTTCTCCCCTACTAGCGAAGGAATACTGATGTAGCGGTCGATTAAAATTATAGCCTGCTGGCGTCGTTCCCGGCGTACGGGAAAAAAGAGAAAAAACGGCGTGTCTTCGATCAACAACCGATGGACCGTGCGTAACAAGCTCGGCGAGAATCAAAGCGAAACGAAATAATGGCCGATGGATCGTTAGTACGCGATCGACGCGGCCGCCTACGACGTTTCAGTCAAAATTTCGCCGCGTCCCGCGTCAAGTCCCCGGCACGCTTTTTTTATACTTCTATTTTTTTCACGCTCGTTCAGTCTATTTCGTCGAATAAAAACGGACAACCGTTCGCGCGGGACGTGACGAGCTCGCGGCGAAGATCGCATCTGGGAACGTCGGACTGATATTAATTCAAATCGCGTATCACGATGGAATATTAATCGAATCGAAATGCGCACCTTTTTTTTTCTATCTCCCGCTGGACGTCCGGATAATTATTTCCCCGTCGGGGTTTCGTTTTACAACCGCGCGCGCGCGAAATTCTCGCGTTTGTCGGCGCGAAACGCCTTCGTGTTTCATCGAATAACGCGTTCCATTAACAATGAAAAAAGGAAGCTGCGAGGTCCGCTTTAATCTCGACCATCGAATTTATTCGCGGATCACCGCGTCGCTCGTCGAATTTCAAACGGGACAACGATATCGCGTGATTCTTCTCTGCGGGAACGAGAAATTTAATCTCGTCGCGCCGCCGTTTCAATTCGACCGTCATATTCCGGCGAAGCCGGTTCACGGCGAATTCCGTTTGAGGCGTTAAACAGAAACTGGTTAACAGTAAACGTTACGAGGAGCACGCGAACGTAACGCGGGTATTTATTAGGCTTCTCCGGCGGCAGTCAAAGATGAACTCGGCGGAAACAAATGTCGACGTCGACGGACTCGTCCCGTTTAATACCGTTCTGAATATAAATTAAAACAGACTACTTTGCCTCGGGCGCGACGGAACGACGTCACGGAAAAGAATGGCACCGCGGTACAATTTAATTTAACTTCAGCCACCGGCTTTAAATTAAAACCTATTTGTTTAGCCGGCGATTAAACGGGATTAATCATTTGTCATTTGAAACGGGCGAGGAAAATATTGCAAGACGCCGAGTCGAATTGCGGTTTCTCCTGGGGAGATCAACGCGTAAAAATCCTTTGAAGGTTATCGATGAGCGGGCGTAAACGGAAACCCGCAGTAATGTAATAACGTTCCCGCAAATCCATTCCCGTTTGCTCGAGAATTTCGCTGCGTTTGCGAGGATATACACGGCAGACGGATGGAAAGAGCGAAACCGCTTCCTTTGCTGGTGATTCAGCATCGTTTATCGACATCGGTCTGCCGCGCGTATCCCCAATAAAGAGAATACGTACATGTTCCCATCGCGTTTGTCAACACATTGTCGCATCACCAATTTCGCGTAAACGTCGACCCTCGCGGGAAACGTTTCCACGCCGCGCTTGATTATTTTATAATGGATTTTGTACTATGCCCCTATACGAAATCCCTTGTTTTTTATATCCTCTAATATTCTTTTTTTAAGATTATACTACAACACACATAGTTACTAACACATAAATAATCAAGGCCGCACCTTAAAGCACATTTGTTGCAATATTAAGTACTCTCTTTGATTTGGAGAAGTGCGCTCTCAGTATCGCAAATCTCGAAAGTTAGAACCAACTTCTAACTCGTCGAATAGGATTGTAGGAAACTCGATCTTACAATACAGAGGGACCAGCATTGACCGACGGTTATGATTGTTCTAGCCCATTCGAGACGCCTCCTTCTGTCGGATAATACATAAGCGATCTGCAGGTAACGAGAAGTGGAAGAGATTACTCTCGCAATTAACTGATCCTTAGTACGTGGGCCAACTTCGGTACTAATAGCACGCCACGCTTGAATAACTGCGCTCAGCTAGGCCCGCAATGATTTGATTCCACCCTCGCCAAACCGCACTCCAGACCTTTTGCCCCGCCGCAATTATTCACAAGTACAATTGATCGCCGATGTTAAAAACGAAGCTCGAAAAACTTCCGGATAATATAGATAAAATACTTTTTTTTTAAGTAATAGAATATTTAACAGCAATATATCTATGAAGCTTATAAATTTACGCAGCAATAAGCTTTCATCTAATTTGGGCCTCTAACGATTTGATTCTATCCTCGCCAAACTGCACTCCATACCTTTTGCCCCACCACAATTATTTGCAAGTACAATTGATCGTCGATGTTAAAAACGACGCTCGATAAAACTTTTGGATAATAATAATTTGGATAAAATACTCTTTTCTTAAATAATATAATACTTAACAGCCTTTACATCTACGGAGTTTATAAATTCGTGGGCGAATGAGCTTTCATCTAATTTAGACTTAAATTCTTTCTAAGGTTTTCGAGAGCAAGACGTATTCAGGGAACCTTGAGAATCATTACTTTACAATACGGGAGAAGGTCGAGGATCAGCAGGGCGAAACTAGGCGACGCGAGAGAGGGTTTTCAGCAGCTCGTTTCAAGATACGAAGAATTTCTTACACTCGAAGCATTCATGCGAGGAATTCCGAGCACGTAAATCTTGGCAAATCTTGCGAGTGGCCTTCTGCCGCCCCGCAGCCGTCGCTGCCGCCGCCGCCGCACGGTGCCCTCCTCTTTCTCTCATTTTTTATTCTCTTTTTCGTGCCTCCTTGCCGGCCTTTTTCTCAATGCTTCCGGAGCTATGCAAAGGAGAACGCGTATTCGTGACACGTCGGGAAACGACTTTAGGCGACGCTTTCGCGTTTCGCCGAGCCTACTTGTGTTCGCCGTCGAGTATTAAACGAGCGCACCCTTGACTCTGCGCTCTCGAGCGCGGCACAAATTTGGATTTCCTTGAGGAGCTAATAAAACTCGACAAAGACGCAACCCCGTCGACCTTCCTCTTCCCTTGGAACGGTGTTGGTCGGTTTGCTGTTGTTGGTAACGCGACACGACGGTCAGCGTGACCAATCGATCGAAATCTTATCCTCGTCGATCGTTAATTAACTCGGCGGAGGCAATCTCGCAGAGGCGACCGGCCGTTTATCCGTGTAACGTATTTTCAGCGAGAGAGGAGCAGACGCCTGGCGGGGCTAAAGTTACCCCGGTGTGCAGATGGCGATAACTGTTGGGTTATGGTGGTAGAAAGTGAATCGCGGGAGAGATACGAGCTCGCTGATAAGACGTAAGCGTACTCGGGAGAACGTTATTGAGAGACTAGTCGAAACTGCGATCGATCTTGGGATAGCCCTCGGGGACGACCGGGTACACGGTTTCAGAGCGTCGCCCCGCGCCGCGCGGCATCCCCAGTTATTATTTGATAATACCCGTGGTTGTTAATGAAACCGGCTAGCTAAGCACTCCAATCCGAAGCGTCGCCGCCGTCGGTTACAAGGAACTTTATCGCAGACGGGTCGGCGAATCCTTTGCCAAGTCATAAACTTGGCTAACTTCGACATGGTATCTTAACCCGTAAATTGACCAAGAAGCTCGGACTAATTTTCATGGCCTTGTCTCAAGCCCCGCCGAGCCCTAACTCTTGAGCCGGCGCGGCGCGGCGTGACGCCCGCCGAACAGACTGTGTAATCTCGGGCTTTTCCGCTTTCCCGGTGTTATCGGTTCCACTCCCAACAGGTTAACACATCCGCCCGCCATTCGATATTAATATAAACACGCGCACGTGCGCGGAAGTAATTGCGTCGGACCTAATCGAACCCCGGTTTTCCAGACGTCGACTGAATATTCTAGCCAGGCCGTTACAGAAAGCGAGCCCAATACGATAGATCCGACGAACTCCCCGTTTGCCCGGCGAAATTCGACCAACTTTCCGGTTTGACCGTGGTAACACCGTCCTGAAACCTGGTTCAAAGTTCACTCGCGCGAAATTCGTTTTCTATTCAAATTGAACAAGCCCGATCGAGCGAGCGAGCGAATTCTCGTGTAGTTAGGATACTTTCGAAGATCCTTGAGAGATTTCAATAATTCGAGAGAACATGAAAGGACGACAGAACCGACTCGTCTTTTTTTTCTAGCTAAATGAAACTCGAACATTTTCCGAACGCACGAACGCAACGCGTCGCACAGGCTAGCTAGGAGGCACGTTCGCCTCGGGTTGACGAGCGCCCTGAATAGAAGGCGGGAAGAATGGATCCGTGTTCATTTCGAAGAGAAAAATACCAGAGCACGATTCAAGCGAGTAGAGCCCGTGGAAGAGAGAGAAATAGCGCCGCGCCCGGATCGAACTGTCCACGAGCCGTGGAAATGGAAAAATCACCGATTTTCGAAGCGAAGGCGTGAAAATAGAAACGCGCAGGATACCAGATCGATCGATTCTTTTTTTTTTCCTCCTCTCCCTCTATTCTTCTTTCCTTCCTGAAACGCCTTCGACGCGCCTCGCTGTTCCTGCAAGGATCGAAGATTAAAGTCTCGCCACGACCCAAACGTAATTACTTCAGTTCTCTTTCATCGTCGCTCTATCTGTCACCTTGGGCAAACTGCGAGGCGACCCTCGCTGGGTCAACCCGTTCTCTAAAGGCTCTTAAGTGCGACAGTTTATTTGCTCGGCTGCGGTTCGACGTCGAAAGCGGAGAAGACTCCCGGGTGTCTTTGAGATCGGCGAACATACGCGCGCGCAAAATGAGTTTCCCTTTTAGTTCTCCGTTACTCCTCGCCCCTCTGTTCGCATACGTAACGCCGGTTCTGCTTGCGCTTTCAAAAATTCAACCCTCATATGTTTAATACATTTCCTTTAACTACATTTTTGTTCTTTTTCTATTACAATTTCGTACATGATACTTGCTGTACAATAAATTATCTCCGTATTTCAATTATATCGCTATTTACTGATTTTAATAAATTTCGACTCTTCCATGGCTAAGCAACAATAATTTATTCATTTATTTTGATCGTTTTACCCGCCCTCAAAGTCTGAAAGTTCTTAGACAGTGTCTGTAGTCTGTATAGCCCTGTGCGATAATAACTTCAAAATTTAACCCCCAAATGTTAGTATATTTCCCGCGACTACATTTCTATTCCTTTTTTATTACAATTTCGTACATAATACCTGCTGTACGACAGATTATCTCCATTGTTTTGATCATTTTACCCGCCTCTCACACCTTGNTTTCCTTCCTGAAACGCCTTCGACGCGCCTCGCTGTTCCTGCAAGGATCGAAGATTAAAGTCTCGCCACGACCCAAACGTAATTACTTCAGTTCTCTTTCATCGTCGCTCTATCTGTCACCTTGGGCAAACTGCGAGGCGACCCTCGCTGGGTCAACCCGTTCTCTAAAGGCTCTTAAGTGCGACAGTTTATTTGCTCGGCTGCGGTTCGACGTCGAAAGCGGAGAAGACTCCCGGGTGTCTTTGAGATCGGCGAACATACGCGCGCGCAAAATGAGTTTCCCTTTTAGTTCTCCGTTACTCCTCGCCCCTCTGTTCGCATACGTAACGCCGGTTCTGCTTGCGCTTTCAAAAATTCAACCCTCATATGTTTAATACATTTCCTTTAACTACATTTTTGTTCTTTTTCTATTACAATTTCGTACATGATACTTGCTGTACAATAAATTATCTCCGTATTTCAATTATATCGCTATTTACTGATTTTAATAAATTTCGACTCTTCCATGGCTAAGCAACAATAATTTATTCATTTATTTTGATCGTTTTACCCGCCCTCAAAGTCTGAAAGTTCTTAGACAGTGTCTGTAGTCTGTATAGCCCTGTGCGATAATAACTTCAAAATTTAACCCCCAAATGTTAGTATATTTCCCGCGACTACATTTCTATTCCTTTTTTATTACAATTTCGTACATAATACCTGCTGTACGACAGATTATCTCCATTGTTTTGATCATTTTACCCGCCTCTCACACCTTGACGACTGGAAAGCTCTTAGACAATGTCTGTATAGCCCTGTGCAACAATAACTCATAAGCGCGTTCAAATCGAACATATGGATCGGTATGTTACAGTCGGCACAGCGGTCGATGCCGAGGAATTGCACCGCAATGGAACTTAACCGCTATTGTGGCTTGGGTCGAAACCGATTCGAGTCTTTCAAGTCTCGTCCCCCCAGTTTGTCCTCGGACCCAATCATGATTTAGCACCGAGGGAAAGTTCCCCTAGTCCATTTCAAACGAGCATTCAAATGAACACTCTCGCCGGCGTGTGACGCGTGTACGGTCAAATCGATCTCGCTTCGATCGCGGTCGCCTCCGCGTCCGCATTTTCATTTCGTGTCTTCGCCTCGGAACCAGCGCAGCGGCGGAATACGCTGTTTGTACCATGTTATAACCCTCGCCCCGGATCGAATATCAGGATCGGAGCGGCACGTAGCCCGCGAGGGGAAATCTGTTCCCGGCCACCGAGATGATGAGTCGTTTGAAAGGAACTACAATGGGGTAGATCCGATTTCAATTGTGTACGTGATATCAAGACCGCAAACGTACACGGATTCCGGCAATTGGTTCCGGTTAGCTCTATACGATCCTCTTTAAACGGATACCTCCTCTACGCGGTTGCTGGAATACTAACCGCGAATCGGAAGAGATTCATCAACCGATCGCTTTTACGATACTTTCTACTAACCGAGGAGCACATACGAGATCACGTGTTCCCTTTCTTCCCAATCGTTCCACTACAATTATTACTCTGGTCCTCGTGACGAACCGGTCCGTCCGTTGCTGGCAACTAGCCAATCCTGTCGACTCAAAATTCTCTGACCCCTGCGCCCCGTTTGTACAAACGCCTCCGACGATTCCTCCTGGACCGATAAGATATGGCTCTATCTTCATCCTATTTTATTCAATTCGATCTTCATCCCGGCCTATTCTATTCAATTGGTTAATGCGATTCATCGTCCTTTTCGTACCCTATTCTCCCCTGTCAATTCGTTTTTGTGCACGCACTCGGTTCGAAAAGAAGCGGGTAGAAAAACGTCGTCGATTCTGGCAACGAGATCGGCCGGCAGTCGCGAGATAAACGAGTGCTCGCATCCGTGTACCGGTCGAGCCATTTGCAAAGTCAATCGGCGCTCGTGTAAACGCCTGTGCGCGATCTTCTCGTGGCAGTGAAATGTGACGACACAGACCCGGCATTACCGCGCCAGTAGTATATATCCGCGTTCCACCCGACATCCAGCGGTTACGGAACCAGACTGTTAACCCTTTCTTTCCCAGATTCTCCTGCGTTCAACTTGATAGACACGAACATATGAGAAAGTTTATGGACATCAAACTTTGTACACTAATTAAAATATCGTAATTGTTTTATTTTTTACTCGTTTAATTTATGGACCGTCCTCGGTTCCTAAACGACCTCCCTCGTAAAACTAAATTCGTTTTCGCTGTAAAGATTATTGAAGAGAGAGCAAAACAGAGATGGTTTCATCTTTCGTAACAAGAGATTTAATATCGTCGCCGAGGAGATTGTACCTCCAGCCTCGGACGTTAATCAAAAGACCAGTTGTCGCTGTCAAAGTTCATGCTCGGGCCGAAACAGTGTCTACATAGGGCGGCCGACAAACTAAGTTTAATGCAAGCTGCGGAGAAACGACAGGTTCTTCGATCGAGTGTCCGTCCGCGTTGACGTTGATGTATCTAGCATCGGGGCCGAAGTCGATTATCTCTATCGACGATTCCGTAGAAATCGGGACTATAGACGCGGACACGTGAAATAAATTCGATTCTAGTATTAAATTTCAGAAACAAAAATTGTGTGCGTGATATAAATCCGATCCGGTGAAAACGGCTGACGTAGCAGCGGCCGGAGTGGATTTTAACGCAGCCGATGGAGCATGGACGGACATCTGTGTAGCGCGGCGCCATATGGCGCGATGGTGATATCGCAATCGACACGGACAATTTTAGCAGTCGAGTTATTAATTTCGACGGACGCACCGGACGGCGAGGAGGGCGGCCGGGTTAAACGGTAGCCGTCGAATCTCTTAAGAGGCACGGAAATCTGCGTAACAGCTGGCCTGACGAAGGTGACGGTAAGTTAAAGAGAAGGAAAAAACGGGGTGAAAAAAGAAGAGGAACGAACCTCATCCATCACGCGGGAGACAGGAGGAATCGCGCGAGGGCGGCGACGTTTTGCGGTGTCGTCGTTGCTCGAGCAACCCTTTTTCGGCGTTTTGCTCCAGATGCAACGGCTGAAGCGGATTACCGCGATAAAGAGAAACGAAAACGACTCGGGGGCCGAACGAGAGCGAAGGGGACGGGAAAGTCGACGGGGAGGATAGGTAGCCGGCAGCGGCGCGACCGAAGGAACGCGGGAGAAAGGGTGAAATGGAAGCAAACCAGCCAAGCTCCCAGCTTTCGATGCATCCCATTATGGAAATGCGACCTCTCGCGGCTCTTGAAAATTATGTTGATGTTATGCGGGCCACCCCCTTCTTCTTCTTCCTCCGTACCTACATCCCACTCGACCATCTTCGACCTCCTCGACTTCCTCTTCCTATCCTTTCTCCCATTCCTTTTTCGTCTATCTCGAATTCATAAAATATAATTGTACTTTTTCTCTCCCCCCCCCCTCCTTCGCGCTGAACGAATTTCGCGCGACGGGGAATCTCACTCGGTTTACGTTAAGACGCCCTCGAGTCCAATGTTTCCCGGTAACGCGTCGCCGCTCGAGAGACGCTCGACTCTTAAACGGAATTATGAACACGAGTGATACTAAAACGCGTTTACACATACAGCGCGGAACTGAATGAAATACGAGGCCGGAAAACGAGACCGTCGGATGGGGCAGTAAAGGGGCCGCCCCGAATCGGGGCTGCGAGGGGGTAGTTTCACCTCGGGAATACCGCGTTAGGATGCCGGGTCGGAAGTCCGGGAGAAACGATGGCGTCGTGCATCACTCGTACCAAAGGAGCGACCATGTTATTTGTCTCCGAGACGTTCTCAAAGTGGTTTCGTCGAGTCGCGTCGATGGAAATTAATGCTCGTCCAGTTATCCCTTTGTTTCTCAACCGACAGCACACATTTTTATATGTTGGTGTACCAATAAAAATGAGTTTGATTTTATTCACCGACGAGATGATTGTTGTGCAAAATAAATCAATTATGGTGTCAATCTGACTGATTTCTTTTACCCTTTACAAATAAAATGCTTTATGCTATATAATTTATATAATTATTTTCTACAGAATTATGCACATTGTGGATATTTTCTCTAAATTGCATAAAATTTAGAGGCTAATGAATGTAAATAGTATGTAAATACATGTAAAAGGAAAGATGCTGAAGATAATATTCCAATTTCTAAATCATAAACTTTACGAGATTTTAATTCAGAATAATTGAAGGATGAGAAGAGAATCGTTTATTTTGTAAAAATACCCTCAGTCTAGTAATGATCGTGGTAAACCAAGCATAAATTGAAAAATCCTTCCTGGTCAGGAGGACTGGAGATTCCGTTGAAGTCTACGGCTTGCAAATACCTGGAATGCGCGCATCAGTTTCCGCGGCGGAAAGTTCCGCTCATTAGAATTTGAAATACGTTATAACTTGCGCAAGATTAAACTATAATCTGCTCTCTGAGAGCAGTCAGAAATGCTCCCCTGGAATTCAACATTCTTCAAAAAGCCCTACAACATTTATTCTTGAATCTTTATCAATGAAATAATTATTATAGCTCAAACGATTGTTTTGAATTATGGCAAAGTGTTGGTCTATCCATCAGAGGATTTATTAGAGTAGAGCAATTAATTCTCAGGCTCTTATTGGGTCTGGGAAAAGGCCAGTGCTTTGACCGAAGACGTACGTGCCGCAGCCGTAATTTTAGGTCGGGAAAAGTCACGCGCGGATTCCGGGCCGATGCTTTACGGCGTTAATGCAACAGCCATGGCATCGCAATGCGGTTTGATCAATCGACGCGGTTTGGATTACTCGAGCCTAACTACCGCACCGCCTCGACCAGTCGTCGATAATATAATGGTACCATTCCCGTAAAGCCGGTTGCGGTGGTTTATTATCACCTCCGCGCGTATTAATCGATAAAGTATGGCCACTACGCGTCGGTCGCGGGGGGCGGAAAAACCGGGGCGAGAGAGAAAAAAATACGTGACCGCTTAAAGTTCATATTGGGCGCAACGCGAGAACTTTCCCAGGTTTATCTTTACCTCCGGCACAGAGGGTCGGTTTTGAAAGCGAACGCGTTAACAAGCATCGCAGTTTTATTACGCCACTGAAAATTCTCGTAATTGTCCACGTTCCCCTATCCTCCTTCCTTTTTAATCCTCCTTTTTCCTGCACGCTCGCGCGTAGCAGGTGAATTTCGCATGAACAGGGGATAAATGTATGGATTTGAAAAACAACTTCGCTCGCAGCGGCCGGCCGGCCGGCTACATACCTATTCCACTTGCAACTTCCACGCGGTCAGTTCCCCCGTTTAAAAATGAACGACGCGACGAGAGGAGAGCGCGCGGCAAAACGGATATCGGATAACGCGTAAATTAATCTCTCCATAAAAATTCGAAAGAATAGACGCGGCGCGACGTCCGCGATTTTTATTCCTGTCACTGCTCGTTCCCATTATAATTATCGCCGGACGGTGTCGAAAATGTACAAGCATCGGGTCCGAGAGGGAAACCGATTTACAGTGACAAACACGGTATAAATCGTCTCCGTCCAAAGTGCTATTAAACGAAACGATTAGAGGCGGGTATTCAAACCGACGAAAAAAAACAAACACGCGACATTAAAAACTCCCGTCGCGCGGCCGTTTTCACTCTGTAAATTCTCGCGTTTTTTTTTTTTCAACAACCGGGAAAATCATGGGAAAAGTTTATACGCCGGCAAAAGAGCGAAAGCCGTACGCGTTCAATAACGCAGTCCCACGGAAAATATTCATGGGCCGCGGCTCATCTGAAAGTCAAAAAATGGACGCGGAGTGAAAAGACCGTGCCGCGTCCGCCGCTAAGAGCGTTATATGTGCACCCACCCACGGCCCGGAGATAGGTCGGCAGAAAATTTATTAAAACTATAATAGGGCCGTGACAGCCCGCGGCCGACGTACAAGCTCCGCGGCGTCCATTCGCGTGATCTTAAACATTTTTAAAGAGAAACATCGAGAACGTGCCGGGGAATTTATCTAGCGACGTATATTGCGACGCTAAGTCTTCCCGGGGCACGTGAACTCTGCCCTGTCCCTCGCCCAAGATTTTCCCTGCAGCGAACTCGTTGCTCTCCGCGTGTAACGCTAAACCAAGAATAATATGCGTTCGCCGCAATAATAACTATGAACGCGTAAGATTTTTCTTGCGAGAGAAAAGAAGATACACAGTTGTGGAAAAAAGTGATGGTCAAACGAGAGTTGCATTTTCTGCAAGAGTTTCAGATTTATATATGAGTTTTGAGAAACTCGTTTTAATTTGATAAGGTCAGGGTGTAATTCTGTAGAGTTTTAATTTCATATTTATTTAACAATTGCATTTCGTGAAATTCCTGTACGATTTTAACTTCCTATTTGTTTAACAATTGCATTTCAAGAAATTCCTGGTTTGGTGTAATTCTGTACGATTTTAACTTCCTATTTATTTAACAACTGAATTCTTTGTAATTCTTAGTTTTTAGAATAGAAAGACTTAACTTTTACCTGCGCACGTATTCTCAGTGATTCGAGTCTGGCTCGATTTCTAGCGCCGTAAACTTGTTAAACGAAGCAAACGTTTGACTGTTACTGCGTTTAACGCGAAATATCGCCCATTATTATCCATTATATCAGCCCTTTTTCGCGAGACTTTCGCGTGTAATAAAGCAAGTTTTCGCCATACACGCGTGTATACGAGCCCGGTGCCGGCCCCGAAGATTTCTCCCAGGAAAACTTTTCCTGTTTCCCCGGGAAACGGTGGAAATTACGCGGGCATCGTCGCAAACGGTGCGGCGGCTAAACGCGCGCCCGTTACACGTCCGTGTGGATCCACCCACGTGACGCGACGTGTTTCCTCGTTGAAAACGGGTGAAAAGGCACCGGGAGGGCCGGTTACAACGTCAACTACAAGGAAAGCAAGATGGAAAATCAGTAATTTTTTCCCTGAGATACTAGAGAGAAAATAGTGAACAATCTTAGTTATTATGTTACAGCACGTAAATCCCATCTTCTTGTAATATACCAAACATTTCGTGTATTTTCATAATAATGTGTTTTACGTATAAATTGATGAAATCAACGTAACTATTTGTAATTTTAATTAAGAGACTGACAAATAAAATCATAAATCTTATTAGCCTACAGCAAATTATTTCATAGTCATTTTCATTCATCATGTAAAGAGGTACTAAATGATTTTCAGGTAGGAAATTGAAACTCGAGAAACAGAATAATATTTCATATGCATCAGTCTGATATGCGATATTAAAAGCGACGCGTTTTGCACATTTGACAACGTTCGAAAAGCCGATTTATTGAAATCAGGTTTGTCGTATTTCGATTTCTGTCCGAGAGAGACGTCAAAGGGACGCGCGGCGCGAAACTTGCACCTGACTTGAACGTCGAGTACCTTTTACTGGCTCGATGTTGTGCAATTAAACCGGTTGAGCCCTGTATGTATCTCCGTCCAGCGAGAAAAAGCGGACGCTTTACAGAACATATTGGGCAGCGTACGGTAAAGCATCCCCCGAGGCACGTTTTTCGCTCTCCGTTCGTTTTCTGAACGCGAACGTCGCATGTGTCCAGCGCATAAAAAGCTTTTAATTTCCTCCAAGGAATCTGATATTACGGGTGCCTCCATTCCTCTTTCATCTTTGACTCCGTTTAGGATCGTTTCAATGATTCTCTGACGATATTATGTAACTCAAAGCTTCAAATCAAGAACATATATCAGAGGTGGAGAAGCTTTTTACCATTAGAGGTCATATTCGAATTAATTCGAAAATTTATGTTAGTAGAATATTTGCATTTGTTTCTTGCTTGAAAATAATTAAATACATTAGAATATAAATGACCATACAAGGAGGCTACCATTTCTCCACCTCTGACATTAGATATTACTTCGTACTCATTATCTTTGAAATAATGTAACTCGATATATATACGTAACAAAGTGTGATAAATATGTTTTGCTTTAATAATGCAAAACTCCTTAGAAAGTTCATGGAATTACTTTGGGATATTCGATTTCAAAGTTTAATTTCATTAACGAAGCCTTGATGGATAGAATTATTTTCAAAAGTGTATTAAGTAAAGTTTATTATTAGTTATAGAATGAAATGGCAGAGTAAATATTAATTTTAGCCTGAATAAAAGAATGACGTGATAATGAAAAATAGATCCTGTACAGGTTTTTTCGATTTATCGGGTTTCCACTTGATAGAAAGTATTGAAAGAAAGTATAGTGTAAGGTTGATAATTTATTGACACGTCAAGTTTATCAATTTAAAAAATGCAATAAAAAGAGAGACTAAAAGAGATTTTTCTCAGCTTTCAATTATGGAAATACAGTTCACACTAGAGAATGTATAAATGACAGAGAATGTACCATTTGGTAGTCGGACAACACTTGTGGACGGTATCGGTGATAAATCTTAAACCAATTAACACCTAGCCGGGCGAGTGTGTCAGGGCCACCAAAATGTCCGCACGCCTTCCCACGGTTGCATATAATTAAAACACGCTTAACCCAGGTTACGTTTGCATACGTGACCACCGAAACTCGGCACGGAATCGTCTATACTACGCAGCCCAGCCACAGAAGACAGAAGAGCAGTCGAGATAAGTGGACACGTACGTCACGGGAAATAACTTCATGAAAAATCCGAAAGAATAGAACGAAAACCTGACGGATCGTCGGAATGTCACGTGAACGTTTTAATTAAAAATAGCTGACTTGCAATTTTAAAGATTTAAGGAATTCATTCACTAAAATCGACATTTGCATTGAAAGGCTTTTTCGTGATAAATACATCGACAACTGTTTGGTATATCAGGTGATATTTATAAAAGCCTTCCATCGGCCAGACTTGACGAAGATCAATTTTCAATCAACCGCGAAACAATTAACCGCAACATGTAATCGAATAAAAAATAAAAAGTGAAACCCCATTCGGGGGATGGAATTTCAGTAACAAATTTCAAATTCTGCAAGAGATGTTTCGTAGAACTTGGATCGTATTTTTCGGAATTCAATACAATAGTATTGTAGAAACGCAACGGGAAATTTGAAGAAATTTGTGCAACTCAATCCTTCTTCAGGAAATTCCGGGCGGAGCGCGTACTTGTAAGCGTTCGCGGCGGGCCGCGGAAATATTCCGCGCGAGAGGATATTTCAAACGAAGGGAAAACATCGAAGCGAGTGCCGCGAAAATAACGACAGCAAATTCTCTAACAGACGTTAGCGAAGTCGCAACTTCCGATATCCGATTAAACGATCCATTAAACAACAACAACCATCACGCTGTATATACGCTCGCGTTGGAAACTTTCTCGCAGAGTTCCGAACGACTTAAGAACGACTCCTCTAACCAATCGTCGGTTTAAAAATTACACCATCGCGTAGATCTCCTACGTGCCCTGAACGAGAACCGGCCACTCGTTTCAAACGAAGAAGACATTAAAAGAAAAAACAAAGTAAAAGTAAAACCGAGTAGAAAGTACGTTCAATAAATTGTAGAACGCCGTCAAACACTGAAAAAGCTGGTAAACATTTTACATTACTGATCATCGTAGACTGGCTCGCGTTTTGTTGTTTTCTTACGTTCTGTTCAATTGGTAGATTTTGTCTCTGACATCGTTTTCCCGCTGACTACCGACTATTGACCAAAACGAAAAAGCAACCGGAAGCGAAGCACAGTGCATCGCAGCGAAAACATTTCGTTGCCAGAAGAGATTGCTACGAGGTAAAACGGCACGGCGTAATTACAGGGTAAGCTTTTAGAACGGCAAATTTGCTTCGATATTTCCGCGATTCACGAAAAGAGCTCGCCTACGTTACCACTTAAATTTTCCTACGGTTAAACAAAGAGCAACTCTCGTCAGAAAGTATTCCCCGCAACGCGTAGCTCCCTCGCGGAAGTTCCCACCATCGCCGCCCTCGGTCTCCTCTGTCCCAAGGAAAATTCCCATTCAACGAGATTGGAATAATTAATTACGGCCCCGCGGCACCGAGACGACGAGCTTTGGCCCCGGAACGATAAAATATCTGGCTCCGACTCGTCAACCTCGACAGACTATCCGTCGAAAATAAATTGCCCCGCTCGTGCTCGGTTCAAAGCTCTACGCTCCCGGGTGGACCGTGTTCTGTCCTGGGAGTGTTTCAGCAAAAGTGGAAGAGCGGAATCGAGAAGGACTAGCAACAGCAACCGTAACTGAGCGTGATTGTTTCGAGCAAACCCATTAGTTAACAAGAGTAGCACGTTTAGAGATTTATCTCGAACCGTGGACCACGGACGGCTTAAGAGAAACCTAGTTTCGTCTCAGAACTCACAGACTTCGTTCTTCAATGTATAAAGTACGTACATATAACAATGATGGTGCGTTTCATAAAATTGTAGTATCATTGAAATAGAATAAAACTCATAATACACCATCCCCAGATAGACTTTTATGATCATCATAAAATGAAAAAATTATTTTATTAAAAATTAGAAACAATTTGCGGCAAATTCTATTTGAATAAATATATTCACACGAATTTTGCACCATTTCGTGAGTGCAACTCGTAATCATGCAATGAATAGATACATTTATATTAGGTGTTGGAATTAATTCGTAGCGTTTTTTTAACGAAAAGATATAATATAACAACACCAATATTACAGCTAGTGATGGGCATTCAATTAGAAACTTTAAATCAATTCAAAATGTCCCAGATCCTATTACTAGGCACATTAGTCTTAATCTACTCTATGACTGTATGATCCAATTGTGCTCAAACAGCATATGGAATACCTATCTTGATCATCGATCCCTTGACCCGGACCGCAGTCTGGATAGTGTGGTATATACATAAGTACCTACTTCCTTCTATCTGTCATCCTTCAACGCCTGACAACCTTCGCTGCTCAAGATACAACTCTAATACATATGTACACGCCCGCTTTGTGTGTCTACGAGGTTTGCCGGGCGTCATCCCAAGATCAGGTAGGATTTCGCCTCGTAAATCCGTTATTACAGTGGATTTGGTAAAGAGAGATTTCGCTGCGACGATTATCACGGTGTCCTATGCGAACCATGTAAGTGAGATCAAGCAAACATCCCCGATATTTTTTTATGCACATTTCAAAGAAACGCGAACTGAGTGAGCCCCGGTGTCTGTTCGACGAGCACGCGACGTACATCCGAGAAATATTTGCCAGAGGGTAACGTCAATTTACCGGGATAGGTCTTTCGAGTGGCCACGTCAAAGCAAACGATACTCCCATTCGCAATGACTCTTCCACGCATTGCACACAAAGGAAATTTCTATCTTTGATGCGGCGCGTACAAAGGGAACGCGTTTCCGGGATAATGTGCCAAACGACACTCGGAACGGGACAGAATTTTAACAATCGAACTCTACAGAGGACTGATATTCTTTCCTCCTCGTATTGATACGCCACTTGCACACTGAATTGCTCCATAAGGACTAGTCAATCCGATTCGATTGTTAAAATAAAGATCCTCACAATCTGAATCCTCGTTGCACGGCCATTTAAGGGGCTAGAATAGTCATGTGACGTTTTTTGTCGTGCTTTATCGGTAACCAGGCAAAAATAGTGCAAAATATGGATAATAATGAGCAGACTGTCAAATTGACGTTTCTCTTTCTGAAGAGGTACCCGAAGAAAATATTCTTAAATAAAGATGAGAAGTTTCCTCCTATAAAGCTATATTTTTGGCTAATTTTCTGGGTAACCACTTTCGGTTCCTACTAGAATTGTATATTTGTTTAGAATAATGTTTAGAAGGATACAAATTCTTTCGGCGACGCAGAGGGAAGGCGAGAGAGGTATCGTCGGCGTACGAATAGTACAACGTTCCTCCGGAAATAAATCTGTCTTTTCCCGCGGGACTAAAGCGGATTTATTTCCGTGACCGTAACTTTAGTTGCAGCAACGGGGTTCATATACATAGGTCACGGCCGTAAGTCTCCGCAGTTTGGACGTTGCGCTTCGCGCCGCCTAAATCGTCTCGTCGAGACTTCCAAAACGCATTTCCGTTTCAACAATGATTATCCGACCGCTTGTCACGATTTAATCCTCTCCCACGATTTAATCCGAACGCAAACGGCCGCGGTCCGACAAATCTCCCCGGTTAGTATCGACGCGTCCGCCCCGTTCTTCGGGTGCAAAAACACGCCTTTTGGCACGACAAAATTGAAGTTTACGCAAGCGAGTTTTAAGAGAGTCGGTTCGAGTAAATTCTGAGGACAACCTGTTTCGAAGCGGAAAACGCAAGAAGCGAGACCCTGGCCGATTGCCCGACTGGCTGCGGATCGTAACGACGCATAAATGATTTGCGAACTAGTAAGGCGAGCGATTCGATCGGGCGAGCGGAAAAGCGGCTGAGCCACGAGCGGAGCGACGAAACGAGACGGGAAGCTTGCACGGGGAACGTACTTCCGGCTGCGGGCATTCGTCTTAGGAAGCAACGATTATGCTCGCGAGTGATCTCATGCGAGGAGGCCATAAATTCGCTGACCCGGCGCGGCGCGAACGGTGAAAAGGATTGCCAGAGGAGAGCCCTGCGAAATGCCCGCAATTTGGGTAATGCGCCGTTGTAATGAAACCGTGACAACCGCGAATGTATGTCTCGAGTCACAAGTCCGAAGTCCTTTCACTTTTTGTTCCGAGTTACACACTAACTAGGGGAGTGATTATTGATTCCTTCTCTTTCTATCTTTGAGACAATGCATATTCATGTGGAATGTTTTTTGTAGGATTATTATATTTTGTTCAATAGTAGTTAATTCATGTTTTAAGAATATTTTTAATTTGAAATATTGCAAGGGTACAATCCTATTAAAGATTACCAAAACTATATATTAGAATATTAGAAATTATGAATTAAAAATCCTTTATGACCCAGAAAAACAAGTCAAACGATTTTATAAACTTTGCCCCTCTGTAATTATACATTTTTCTAAAAGTTCAATGTTTCAAATATTGGACACAGCTTTTTATTGCCTTAAACTTTTGGCAGAGATCTTAAGCTCATAAAATCTTAATCTCCCAAATACATTCAGTGGCATAAATATAAAAACTACATCATCAAATATTAGTCCTGACTTTATCCGCATTACGGAACATAAATATTTCATGAACAAAAACCAATTTGCTAAGTCGTGGAGTTTCAAACATATTAAGGATTTTATAAATAACGTTTTATAGATTTTCATCCCCTTAATGGATTTTCATGTAGAATATCCATCATTTTAGGAGGGAAAAATTAAGGATTTTATAAATAATAATACAAAGATGATTGAGGAAAAACCGTGGAATCATTTTTAGTTATTTGACGAAACNGTGATTATTGATTCCTTCTCTTTCTATCTTTGAGACAATGCATATTCATGTGGAATGTTTTTTGTAGGATTATTATATTTTGTTCAATAGTAGTTAATTCATGTTTTAAGAATATTTTTAATTTGAAATATTGCAAGGGTACAATCCTATTAAAGATTACCAAAACTATATATTAGAATATTAGAAATTATGAATTAAAAATCCTTTATGACCCAGAAAAACAAGTCAAACGATTTTATAAACTTTGCCCCTCTGTAATTATACATT
Source organism: Ceratina japonica (assembly GCA_019453355.1). Classification (NCBI taxonomy): domain Eukaryota; kingdom Metazoa; phylum Arthropoda; class Insecta; order Hymenoptera; family Apidae; genus Ceratina; species Ceratina japonica. Next base: position 93,966 of record SMSR01015166.1, on the reverse strand, counting down.
TTTCTAAAAGTTCAATGTTTCAAATATTGGACACAGCTTTTTATTGCCTTAAACTTTTGGCAGAGATCTTAAGCTCATAAAATCTTAATCTCCCAAATACATTCAGTGGCATAAATATAAAAACTACATCATCAAATATTAGTCCTGACTTTATCCGCATTACGGAACATAAATATTTCATGAACAAAAACCAATTTGCTAAGTCGTGGAGTTTCAAACATATTAAGGATTTTATAAATAACGTTTTATAGATTTTCATCCCCTTAATGGATTTTCATGTAGAATATCCATCATTTTAGGAGGGAAAAATTAAGGATTTTATAAATAATAATACAAAGATGATTGAGGAAAAACCGTGGAATCATTTTTAGTTATTTGACGAAACCTTCCAGTATTCTAAAATCCACCATTTTTCTAACAAAAATGGGAATCGCTGAGATATAAGATTTAAATACATTTCCCTGAAATAACTATTGCGTTGAAGGATATATACGTGCTGCTGAGCGTTGAAATCGTCTTAGCGAAATTTGATACAAGGTCGCATACGTCGGAAATACTTACGGTTGTTTATTCAGGATTTATCATTTCCCATTCCGCGAGCACGAGTAGACGCCGCGCGGCGCCCGGTATAGATATACGTGCACGCATTGAGAAAACGCCAGGGATATCAAGACAAACTGGCGCACCATGTGCGCATTATTTCAAAAGCATCGGGTCTGACGTTTTACTCGCGCACTGCGAGTAATGTCTCCGTATCCCCCGGTAACCGAGCGGCGTGTGACTGCAGGTAGACGCGCAGACGAGGCTCATGCAAAAGTAATTTGGGCCTGAAAAATTAAAAGTTCCACAGATTCGTGCAAAGGCTGCCAGGAACGAGCGTCGGAAACGCGCGCCCGTCTCTTGAATCGTTTTAAGGGCACGCGGATCCAAATTAAATTACAACCGATTCGACGGTCGTTACTAATGAATCGAAAGCTCGTTAAAGTAAACGTAGCGGTCAGCGTGTTTCGCGGTGTCAAAGCGAGGGGCATTCGCGCGGCGTTACGTTAATGTCGCATCAAAAGCCTTATTGATCTTAATTAAGTGTCTCTACTTAATGGGCGAATATCGATTAGTCCTGCTCCGAGCCAGGTACTACCTGCGCCACGGTACGCCCCTTCCTAGTGGGTCAACGATCCCTTCTTGCGAATTGCGAATGATCGATGGCGAACGTCATCGGGGACCGACCACCGAGTGATTTATTGGTTTCGATCGGCCGCCATAATACGATGTCCCAGCCTCGTCCTTCGGCCGGGCCACTGTCTTCGGATTCATCCATTTCGAGCCATCGGCCTCCCTTATCGACGGTTATATTTATGAATTTCGTATGATGGCCCGACCGTCCACGCCTCTCGCAAGGGTTTTTGAATTATGGCCGACCCATCCCGTGATCGACGATTCAAATTTCGCTGCCGACGACCCTCGCCCCATTCGCCCACGAGCAAGACAGACTCTAAACGGGTTTACCACGATTAGGGTTAAAATCAAAATATGAGACGTAGGAATTATCCTATAATTTATCTGAAATTCTCTTTCACTTGTCATCTAGTGACAGATGAAATCCGGCGAACTTCCATCGAATCATATTCAGGTAAATTCGTAGCCACTGTTCGTTACTCCCAGAGGCCGGCGCACTCTCGCGCAAGTTTTCACGATATCGAGAGCAGGGAATCTCTTTAAAAGGTACGAGAAGAATTCCTTCCCCGCGAAACTTCTCTCGTCTCCCGATGTCCCGGGCAACTAACAATAAGTACCCGCAGTGCCTTTTCTTCCAATATTCGCCACTATCCGGATACACGGCTCGGATACCGGGATCCAATTTACATATACCCGTCGAGTGCGCGCGCGGAACGTGCAACGGAGAATCTAATCAAAATCCCAGACGATGATAAACGAACAAAAAGCGAATCCTTCGCGAAGAGGGAACGCCAACGCCGCGGAACCGATCCCACACCCTTTCCCCACTCTCTCTCTCTCTCTCTTTCTGTCTTTTGCCCATATTTTTACATACCGACGGGATGTAAAAATTTTACGGAGCCGCGTTAATCGAGTCGGGAGAATAAATATCGATCCGGCGCGTCGCGGTGCGGCGATCCGCGTGGAATTTTTTGCTCCTCCGCGCTAAATCGCGACGGTTCGAATGCCCGTGGAAATTAAATGAAGAGGAGGGAATTCATGAGGAGGAGAATCGAGCGGGCTTTGCGATCCACCGGCAATAGGGAGAGGATATAGTCAGAGAGTTAAAGTATCGTAAATTAAGCTATGGTTATCGCAGAGTTGGTATCCTTATCAGCCCGGGACGGGGAAAGGGAAAGACAAAGGGACCGACGCGGAGGGGAGGTCGAAAAAAAAAAGCTCGATCGAGTTACGATCTCGAATTTCCTTTTTCCCATCACCTCTCGCGATAATATCGTCGCCCATATGTTACGACCCGTGCCATTTTTACTCTACGACGATATCGATTACCGCTAGACCGTCATCTTCCTAATTCCCCTTTTTTCCAGAGTTTTACCTCCTCGTCATTGCCTTATTTTATAGATCGGACGAGCGGGCTTACGACTCCGCCCGAAGAGCTCGAAACAATGGTAATTGTTTCGCGACGCAATTAATCATTACGTTAAATCTATTCCACCGGTCTATTTGCAGTTCATTAGCATGTCGAGATTTGACGTTAATTTCGCAGATACGTTCCTGTCCGAACAAACGGCCACTCCGCGCCGCGTCTATCGCCTCCCCGATTCCGACCATCTCGACAATAGCGTTATCTATTTAAATATTAGTCGCCATGATTCACATCACAATTAATATCACGTTCCGATGAACGTTATCAAACGTAAAATAAATTAATACTACAACTCGGAGAGACTTCTATGATCGTCATGAGATGTAGAAATTAATTTACCAAAAACTAGAAACAATTTGCAGAAAATTTTGCAGTGATGGGATGGTTTGGTTTTGGGTTTAAAAATATTGTCGGCGACGTGGTTTCAGGTTTAGAAGTATTGTTAGCTACGACGATAATTTAACAGGCACGGAATAATAAATAACTAAGTTTGACAAGCGCAGACCAAGTGTAAACTAACCGCGACGAAATCTAGCCGAGAGGAGAAGCGCAAGAAAAAGAGATTAACGAAGATTAGAGCGGCGCGAGGCGGCAAAAAGGGCTCGCTACTAGAATCGGCGAGGAAATCGCGACAAAGTTTCTTCGACCCGCGGACCGAGCAATAAATTACGCCAGTGCTAAGAAGGTCGTACGCCGCGCTTGAATTTATTCGTGGATTATCGCGACGTTCCCATTCAGCCCTCCTCTTTTGCCTAGCCGAATCCGCATTTTCTCGTACGCCTTCCAACCGGGTTCGCCGATCTGGTCAGGGCATGCATTAAAATTTGTCGACGGAAATGGAGACGAAATTTAAGGGCTGTTGAGCCCAGCGTCGATTCAATTTCCCGGTTACCAACCTTCCGTCGTTCGCTTATCAATCGATATCAGCCACCGTCATTCATTCGTTCATTCATTCACCGTTTCCGATGCTCTCTTTAACAGCTAAAGATACCACTTCTAACTTCTCTCTGCTAATTCGTCAGTTACAAGCAGTTGCGNCCCAGCGTCGATTCAATTTCCCGGTTACCAACCTTCCGTCGTTCGCTTATAATCAATCGATATCAGCCACCGTCATTCATTCGTTCATTCATTCACCGTTTCCGATGCTCTCTTTAACAGCTAAAGATACCACTTCCAACTTCTCTCTGCTAATTCGTCAGTTACAAGCAGTTGCAAATGCTAAGAAACGAGGGGAACTTCAAAAGAGAATTAACGTCATGCGACCTAATGAAAGTAGACCGATAGACAAGGACAAAATAGAACGTGACGTAAAACCGGCTTCATTTTCCGACATCCACGACTTCCCTCGGTTCCGGTAAAGGACANTAATGAAAGTAGACCGATAGACAAGGACAAAATAGAACGTGACGTAAAACTGGCTTCATTTTCCGACGTCCACGACTTCCCTCAGTTCCGGTAAAGGACAAAGCAGCGGCCAGACCCAGCCAGTCTTGATTCTGTTCATCGATAGACTAATTAAGGACCGCGCAATAACGTAAAATTGAAGCGCGAATAAGTTTCCGGCGCAGACCGGGCAATCGCATAATAGGTAATTACAGGCGGATATACCGGGGGAAAAAGCTGCTAATTAACGAAGCTTTCTCTGATGCCAGACACGTTCGTCCAGCTCCGATGCTTCGGTTGCCTTTCACGTAGTCCCTGTCCGTTGTCGTGCACCGCGCGGCTCACCGTCGCAGTTAATTTCGCATCGAACCATCAGCGAATTTCTATTCGAACCGACGCGGTCTTTCTTCGGCAGCCGCGGCCGCGGCCCGTTTCCTGTCGCGCGGCTCTCTAATTGCGAAACCGTCCGTCTCATCGCTAATTACCGCGTCAATTAGATGCAACGACATACTCGAGAATTACAGGCAGCCAGGTGTGTTTAAAGTACGCAATTTTCACGGTTTGCGGAGGTAGGAAGGCGTGGCAGAATACCGAGAGATGCAGCTCGAGAGTCGGCGGGCAAAGAGGACCCATGGAGACCTCTGAGGGGGCTCGTTATCCGCGTGTACGGGGTTCAAACAAACAGCCTCATTTGTCACGCGCTGACCTCCCCGCCGGCCGTCCCCCGGCCTCACCCGCGCCTTACTCTCTACCCTTCGCTTTCCATCCCTTACCTAGTCCATTCTCGCCGAGCGTCTCTCGGCTCGCGACCATGCGTTACTGACAACCCAGTCAGCCGAAACGTCAGCCACTCGAAAACCGTGAGGCAAAGTCTGATGCCGGATATACTGGCCTCCCGACTCTGTCCTCGAAACTTTTCCGACTTTTCCGAGGAAATGTTTATAGTCGTCTGTGTTAAAGGGAAGAAACGAGGTGAATTATATTAATTATAACTAACTCGGTCCACCGGGCGGCTATTAAAATTAATGAATCCAATAGAAAAGGGGCGTGTTGCAATCTTCAGCGACTTCGAAAACAGGCGGAATTGCCAGCTAATTCGCGTGTTATTCACATGAAATTGCAGTGTCCTGCTGAGTGAAATGATTGCAGTCGCGGTGAAACGCGAGAAACGAAGATCGTTAGAAGAGGCAGAGGAGGGTAAAAGTGGTTTGGGTTCCGCGCCGGCTGACAGCGCGCGGCTATCCGCTTTTGCCGAGCGTTCGTCGAGAATAATTTCGTTGCCGCGCCGCGTCCGTGAATCCCGGCGAAATTTCGAGCAGAGGGAAACGGCAACGAGGTGACGCGCTGACAACAACGTGTAACAGGGCGGCGGCTTTTAATTTTCCCCTAAGCTTGATTCTCATCGAATCAAACGGCGGACGAGCGAAAATTTTTAGCGGACGCGACCGGTTAGCGCGCGCGACTCTTGGCTCGGCTTTAATGGACGGCCGGGGCCCGGGCGAACAATCACGCGGAAGTAATTTCTTAAGCTCCGAGAAAGAGAATTTCCAATTAAGCAGAAGCTCGCTTAGTGGCCCTATAACGATATTGCGTTAAATGCCTGGCCGTCGGGCGACTCCTCAAAGTTTCTATTCATCGAAATCGAGCCACCGGTCCCGCCTGTGTATTGATTAAAACGAAACGCGAACGAATTCATTTATAAACTTGCAAATTCGTGGAAACTTTCGCCCGGTACGGAACCACGGTTCGATGATCGTGATGCTCCATACTCTATCGCGTCTGGCCCGACTCGCTTTTCCGAGACACCGACCAACCGGAAATTAAAATAACCGTGCACAGTTTGTGCCATCTATCGCAGGACGCGCAGGATGGACCGTTTTATCTCGACTTGCGAACCCCGGTATCTCACTTGTAATGCGCTGAAAACTATTATGTGTACATATTCCGACGGGAAATATTATCAGACACTGCGAATTCGTTGTCGCGCGAATTGAAATGAATCGATGCTCGCGGAAATTGAAGGATATTTTTCTTCGAAATTAATGTTATGGATTTTATGCAAGCTGATATGATAAAAAACATAGCATTGGGGCTAACGTAATATTAATTAATTCAACGAATCTCCATTCGACAGCGAAAGTTCATAGGGAGTATCTTTTAATTAGAATGAAAATAATTGCATATTATATTAGGTCTACCGGAAAGTTCTGTCCGTTTTGGAGGCTCGCAATATTTCTCAAATTTCGTACAGTGTTTTATTGATTGATTAACTGATAAAATTTCAATACTTTGTCATTTTCATGTAAAGATTTGTAGAACCTTAAGTACCACACATTCTACAGTTGATACTTTATGCACTTTTGACGACTGTGTCTATTTCTTACTTATTTTGCATATCTAATCTTGCAATGAATGCACAAAATCCGGAGTCTAGTAATTAAATTGGATTGAAAATGATACAGAATAAGGAGTAGGCAATATTTATGTTAATCCACCTTGTGTTAGTAGTCTAAATACGGTTTTACGTGATTCGAGTTAGACGCGTAACGCTTGGATAGCGTAGCGAATGGTACGTGCCCCAAAATCATCGAATGATGTATCGCCGGTAATTGAGGTATCGATGTTGCACGTGTAATCTACTATATTATCCAAATATATATGCTCTTAAATACGTCGCTATTGGTAGCATTTGCGTCGTACATACGCCAGAATTCTGTATTCCGCGAAGAGTCGTAAAAAATGTACTCTAACAGTGTTCCTACTATTAATTATTCCAATTACCGTAGGTACATACATGCGTATGTACATTCGCTTAGGGGATAGGTATTAGGGGAGAAAATGGTGGATAGGCGATCGTTACATCATCGTTCGCGTAGATTAACGCGAATGCAATCCAGATTATCGTTCTGCACGTTGTCAATAAAACGCGGTACGCGCGCGTGGTCTATTCCTATTAGCTGTATAGTTATGTGCGTAATGTCCGTCTGCGTACATACATATATCGCCCATTGATATTCCAGCAGTTTGCACTTGCCAAATTTTAATTGCACCGAACCATGATAATCGAGATAAATTAATTAGCGGCGGATAGATAATAACGTAGAGTTAAAAGCTAGAAATTTGTTAGACAAGAAGCCAATTGTAAATCCTAATACAAATTAATACCGAGGATTGTTTACTTTCGATAATAATGCGGCGCGACTCGTTGTAATCGCATTATCGATCCCATCGGCTATGGCAATGTTTATTTGGCTGATTATCTCGTTACGCGCTCGGTTATTATTATAGCAAATCTGACAATGCGTTTAAAGACACTTTCGGCATTGATTACAATTGCCCTCGTTTGATTAAAATTCGTTTGACGATCGCTCGATTGCGGTCGGCGAAAAATGTTCCGGCGGACTTATGGATCGTTCCTTCTTACACGAAACTCGGACAGCTGAAAAATACACTAGCCCCGGGGTTATTACTCGCGTTTTTCATCCGCGTCGTTCATTTACGGATCGAGACTATTGCGGCTGACTCACCAGGCCGTGGAACGGCTGAAATATGCGCCGATCAGTCGAATCAATTTAATTAAGAACCTAATACATTATCGCAGACTCCGGTGCCGCGGTATCGTTTATAGGAATTTCTGAGCATCGATCAGTCGGGCACGTTCGAACCGCCGTTGCCTTCAAAACCTATATTTCGGTCAGACGGCACTCCGTTCAAACGCGTTCGACATAACCCCGGGGGCATTTGTAAAGGGGAATCGCTCGCGAATGCTGTTGTCGCATCTTCCATTGACCTCGATCACTTTAATCGCTGCTCTACCCTTTAATCATTGCGCCCCGCTATTGTTTGAAAATACGGCTTAGCGTCGTCAGGTATTATACGGAGGAAATCTTGTTTTAACACTGTATAGAACCGGCGATTGACGATACTTATTGGGTTGTTCAGAAAGTTCACGTCGATTTTTAGTAGACGCATTATAATAATATTAATTAAAGCAATTTACCACGTAAATTTATTTTCATCACCTTTTGTTTTTAATTTACGACGGAGTCATTGTAATCAGACACGGCTGAGGGGGCAGCGGTAATTGTTCGAGTTGGGAAAAAGTTGGCGCGAAATTAGCAAGAGTCCGGTGGCAGTAAAATCAAAACGGCAACCGCTCTGTTCCCTCCGCTTTCGGATATCTCATTAAAAATATTTTGTGCTTGTCAACTCCGGCGCAACAATATTACGGCCACCTCGTTAGCCGTTAGAATGGATAGCTACGTCGACGTACAATGATATTATGCCCCGGAGAACCGCAACCAGGTTAAATAAAGCTCGCTTATGTTTTGACAAACTCAAGTGCTCGAAATGAATAAGCCGGGCGTGCGAAACTGAAACGAACGAAGTTCGGATTGATGTAAAAATTTCATTCGCTCCCGCGCGACTCCGCCGCTGCCGGCCAGGGGAAAACCATCGAGCAGGAGGAGACCGAAATTAATTTTAATCCGACTTTTAATTAAAACGATTTTTCCCCGGCCGCGAAACAAAAATTCGAATAATCAAGAAATCCATTTCATCGACTTGACGCGCTCGCGTTCGCGGTAACGACAGGCCGTTCCCGTCCAAGTGAGCCCTGGATTCTGCTTGAAATTCTTTTTGGTAAAAACGTTAACACAAGAGGAACAAGTTCATGAAAATAAAACAGCGGGCCGCCGAGACGTTATGAAAGCGGCCGCATAGCATTAGCATACCAACTCCGCGAACGCCTCGCATATGTATGCATGTATCTCCATGATAGAGCACATCAAATATCGGCCGGCCGACGAGGAGCCGCGCGAGATTGATGGAATTTTCGAATCTCTTTTTACTCCGGATCTCGCCTTCCGCAAACCACTTTGAGCGCAAGATTAAAATGTCCGATGGGGAAACCGATAGAACTCGTTCAGTGACGCGACGTTTCGGCGAAAAAAAAAA
>SMSR01015166.1:37305-84865 GCA_019453355.1 Ceratina japonica | reverse complement strand
CTGTACATGGTAAGGAAAATTAGTCGAACATGATTCATGATGCACACGAATATCGTGGATTTTTCATGTAATGAGGATTGAAACTTGTCAATCATGTTAGCATTTCCAACGGATTTTCCTCGTATCTCGGTAAACAGTTTGCGCACGCATAATTAACGAATTTCAATACGATATCGAATGTACATTTCTGTAAATGACGGCTAACAAATCGCTCTCGTATCAGTACACGCTGCGAGGATTGAAATAAAGTATTTACGAACACGAGCCCCAACGTTCTATTTAATCAAAATATCCTCGGTGGAGGAAAAGACCTCTATGAGGAAAAGTCATTCGACCAACTTCGGTAAATGACTCCGTACAGACTGTATCGCATGTAATTATTAAACTGCAGATTTTTGTGTAAAATTCAATTCGTTGAGCATCAATCTAAGAAATTATGTTTATTTCCTCTAATCCAGGATTTCCCAAACTTTTGTGCCATAAAACACTTCGCAAACCAGGAAATTTTAACAGAACATANCTTTCGGTATTTACGCCAAGAAGAGTGAAACAGGTTAGGTTGGATCGTCGAACGGTGATCCCTGTATACTTGGTCCGTAAAATATGAATCCGTGCACTCAACGGAATGACGCTGCTTCCCCGTGACGAATCGGAGGAAGGGAAAAAAGGGAAAGAAAACGCGCCACGAGAGACAATGAAACTGCGAACGTCCAAGAAACTTTCGTAACGTTGCGGTCTCGTGTCCAGAAGAAATTTTCCAGAGAAAAGGAACGATCCTGTCCCGTCGACCCTTGTCTCGTTTGAGCTGCCACCCCCCAGCGAAGCCGTAACAGCCCTTTCTCATCTACATCGTCCTCCTCCTGGCCGATTTTTTCTCATCCTTACCCCCGAGCTTCGCCCTCTATTTTCGACGGTAAGGAATGAAAAATATTAAGCGGACCGTGCTCGCGTGCCGGCCGGATCTCTCACCTGTGCATTACTCGGCGCGTGTATACATTTTCCGGGAACAAAGTGAAAACCGGCATTTGCTGGAACCGCGACGGTAGACGTTCTCAGGTTGATAAGCGCCGAGGGAAAAGGATACTAGCCACCGCGATATCCATTTCCCAGCGAGCGTGTCGCGGCGCCGTCGTCGTTTAAAACCAAGGCGAAGAAGACGAGAAGAAAAAAAGGCGGTCGGACTGAAGCGATTATACGCGCACTCGGTGTAACGACTTAAACGAACTCCAAGCAGACCGTTTAATTCATCAAATTAATTCCCCAATTACACGAAAAATTGCGTTAGCGCGAAAAGTTGCCGGGGAAGAGTGGTCGGACCGATGGAACCTCCGGAAAGAATTTCATTTAAAAACCGATAATTCGGTCGCAGTCCGTTGCCCCGAACTTTGATCGCGCGATAAAGGGAAGTACAGCAAAGTGGATTTCATTAACAGATATCGGTCCTTTTCGAAAAGGTGAAAAGATACCGAGGCGAACATTGAAAATCAGTTTCCGCCGATGACGCAGGGCGTGCGCGCGCGATACGATCATAATCCCGGGATGCAAATTTTAATTAAATATCTTTTCGATACAACCGTTCCGACCGAGCTAATTTAATTAATATTTCATACGCGCTGCGAGCCGGCCGCAAAAGCTGACTACAGAAAAATACGCGCGAAAGCGGTAATGTCTCTTTTAAAGCGAATATTACTAACATAAATACGTGCGCGTATACATTCAACGAGGTTATTACTCGAAACCGGCGTTCAATTACAGAGGCTCGTATAATCTGAACAAACATTTTCACGCAATGCGTTGTCAGATGGCAATTAAAAATTAATTTCAGCCTGATACGTCCAATTAAATGCGAGCTTTATGTTTACGCATGTTTTCGTTTACAAGTATGTACTTGATAATTTTTTAATAAACTTCCTATGAGAATGTTGTATGTGCTTTTCACCTTTTATTAATTAGCGAATAACCTCCGACCGGGAGAGAGTAGATGTGTTTGTTCTGGATTTTTACCTTCGCCGCGCGCAGACATCGGCATCCAATATATGTACAGGCTGTTTCAGGACCCATGGTCAATAATTTAAGGGATGATTCTAGAGGCTAAAATAAGCCGAAAATAAAGAATACTAATTTATCGTTCGAAGCCTCGTTAATTAGTTATTAAGCATCAAGAAGTGGCTACTAAAAGTAGGCAACTCGCGTTTTTTTCAAAATTTGCAGTTTTTTTATCTGAAAAAATTATTTCATATTCTTTAAGAAATTTTAAACAAAAGGTGATGTATCACTTTTTTTCGTGAGACTTATAGTTTCATAGAAAAAAATTCAAAAGATCAAATTTTCGAAAAATCACGAATTAAAATTTTAAGACTATTTTCGGCTTACTTTAGCCTCTAGAATCATCCCTTAAATTATTGACCATGGGTCTTCAAACACCCTGTATAATTTTGTAATCCGCGGCGAAAGGCAGCGAAATTTTGTCTCTGTTCAACAAGCAAATTCCAATTAGAATTCCGAACTTGGAAAGGCAGGCTCGCAACGAGCGTTTGATCCCCTGTCGACCGCGCTAATTCTGACTCGTTCCATCGACCCGCTCCGAGCGTGGAAAATTTCATCGGTCCTCTCTTCCGTCAATTTAATACAATTTCAATTTCGAAAATTTCATCAGGTTACACCAAACAACGCCGAACGAAATAAGAACGGAACGAAAATGTTGTCATCGAAAGCGTGTTTCAATTTCCGAGCGCAGCTGCCTTCGAATGTTTCGGCGAAATGGCGGCCAGTAAACGTATTGAAAAATTGTAGAGGAAACCCACGGCGGCTGCCGCAAAGGCGTCGCGCATGAAAAAAATCAACATATACCAGATACATAATATGACAGATAACGAATGCGTCTGCCCGATATGTCTTCATCCGACGTGTCCGTTGCCATCCGCGGAACCGCCGTACGACGAGCTGACTCACGAGCTCGACAACAACCTGATATCCGTGAAAATAGCGAAAAACCGTGGGATCGATCCGGACCCGAGAGACGAGGAGACGCGCAGCTTCGAGTTTAATTGCACGGATTCAGAAGGTACGTTCATTTACTATTCAGTCTAGGAAGCATTGCCCATTTACTATTTAGTTAAACGTTGGCGCAGGTCAAAAATGCAAGACCGGGTGCACGAAGGTGCACGTGATTCCGGACAAGCGTCCGCCGGCGAAAACGGCGGATGAGGAACTGTTATCGTTGAGGTCCAAAAGGCACATGATGCCCAACGAGGACATACAGAATACGCTGGAAATTGAATTTAAAGCACCGCGAAATTACATTCCTTTACCAGAGCCGGGGCCACCCCCGCCTATAATTGTACCGAAAGTGCGTATTAGGAGAAGAAGACGAAAACGTGGAAGAAAGTAGAAAATAGAAAATCGTAAGAAGGCAATTACAAGCCTGCGCTTTGACAAAAGAATATTCCCAGCTAAAGAGGGAAACGGGGAAACGGGACGGCGACTAGGAGGTAACGGGGTTTCCTTTCGTTTCGTTAAATGCGACGGTCTTATGCGAAACGGAACGTTGAAAGGACAACGCCGTTGCTCCGTCTCCGGTTTTCAGGGGAACGAGGTTGATCTCGACGATGCCGGAATACGTTTGGCACAAAATCGGGCCTCTTCAGGGATTTACGGCCGGCACGAAACTAAAGCTGCTCGCCACTTCGTCGTAAACGCAGGGCTACTAACCGGGAGACCGAATAATGGAACGATAAATCACCAGCATTATATTCTTGCGCATCTTGGGGGACGATAAATCATATCGCGCACCGAACCCATACGGGCCCCCGCGGTATTAAACGTTTTCGGAGCCATTGTCTTCCGCGTTGGCAGCCAGGATCTTTTTAAGCCCTGCCTTATGCGTCTCATCTGCCTCGGTGGAGCACAGGTGCATCTACGATTAATGCTGTTCGCAATTTCTATCTTAAGCCGCGGATGACAACGTACAAGTCAAAGACAAATCGTCGCGACAAACGAACAAGTCGTAAATCTTTCTCACCGCCCGAGATCTTACGTTTTCAATTAAGTTAACAGCCATCTGCCCCGCCTCGATTGTTCATAAGATCAATAAATCAAATATCCAGTAACGCATTAGCGTTCATTTCTGCGACAAGCTCACAAAAATATGAAGCATCAAAAACTAAAATAAGTATAATATAGAGTATCCCATTTAAGTCGAGATTGTAAAAAATCTCGAAAACAGGTGATTTAAAAAAAACAAACTGACACATGTCCTTTCTCGATTTAAATGGGATATCCTGTACATGGTAAGGAAAATTAGTCGAACATGATTCATGATGCACACGAATATCGTGGATTTTTCATGTAATGAGGATTGAAACTTGTCAATCATGTTAGCATTTCCAACGGATTTTCCTCGTATCTCGGTAAACAGTTTGCGCACGCATAATTAACGAATTTCAATACGATATCGAATGTACATTTCTGTAAATGACGGCTAACAAATCGCTCTCGTATCAGTACACGCTGCGAGGATTGAAATAAAGTATTTACGAACACGAGCCCCAACGTTCTATTTAATCAAAATATCCTCGGTGGAGGAAAAGTCATTCGACCAACTTCGGTAAATGACTCCGTACAGACTGTATCGCATGTAATTATTAAATTGCAGATTTTTGTGTAAAATTCAATTCGTTGAGCATCAATCTAAGAAATTATGTTTATTTCCTCTATTCCAGGATTTCCCAAACTTTTTCTGCCATGAAACACTTCGCAAACCAGGAAATTTTAACAGAACATGACTTATTTTTTAGGTTGAATAATTCCTACTAGCAAAAATTTATTTAGTAACTATTTTTAAGTATAAAATTATAATACAATATAAATATAAAAGTATGAATAAGTTAAAGCAGTACTGTATAAAATCTTTCCTAATTGTGGAACGTTTCCGGGAAACACCGTTTGGGAAATCCTGCTCTAGTCTTTTAAACATGAATTTCACTGTTGACGTTTCATACGCTTTTATCCATGTATGCTTTTTACGCTTTTCACATACTCAATTTTGTGCAATAAATGTATAAAGTCCGCAGTCTAGTATTTATTCATGATTTTTGATTCCTCTCACGCGTGTGCATCCGCCGACTGTAAAGTGTCGAACGCAACAAGTTATAAAATGCACCAATTAACTTGACACACACCCCTTTTGTATAATACAATTCGAAAAATGTCAAGTTATTAATCTTTCGCAATTTGATATAGCGAAAGCTTTCATCACTTTGAATCTTTCAATTGCATATCGCGATTGCAATTTTCGTGCAGACCAGCGGAGTTACAGAGGAATGAAACCATAATTTGCATAGTTAACCGCGTCGATATTAACGGTAAAACGAACCAGCCGCGTTAGCAAGTAGGTACAGCTACAACAGGTCTTACCGCGGCGTTTGACAGTCCTGATTTTAGATGATCGAACCGCAGCCGCATTCGACACCGCGATTACAATCAATTATTATTAGCTCAAAATAGGCCGCGTTTATACAACGAAATTAGCAAACAGGAATCAGGTTTCCCTTTGCGCTTTGTTCACTTCGCGACCGTGAACCGTTTTCACCCCTGTTTCCCTCCTAAGCCGATTACGCGTCGGAGTAGAGCCTCAAAGGATGTGTTTGCAGTCGTAAGTCAAAGCCTGAAGCTGTAAAGAGAAAAAATCAACCATTTTCCGCGGGACGTGGCAATGAAAGTTGAAATTAACACTGTTCGCGAAGGAGCCGACCGAGAAACGGGGTCGTATTCCTCCGGCCGGTATACGTCTCCCCGGTTGCCTGTCTGTCCCATCTTATAAATATTTATTATGCGCAAACAGGAGCGACGAGTCCTGGCAGAAACCACGCGGCGAATTCGATCGTGAAAGCATTTGCTTGTACTTTAAACGATCTTTGCCGGTACACTGTATAATTCAATAAAATTTGAATTTATCGCACCGACTCCATACATCACGCCGAATTTAATAATCCTAACACCCTCGTTAGCATTCTAAACTGTGTCCGACGCCTACTTACGTTTTCGAAAAACTCAACCACAGAACATAAACAATCTTTTTAATTAAGATTATATGAGTCTTAATCGTACACTATCAAAAACACCATTGAAGGTGAAAGAACTTGATGCATAATAGAAGTAGGAATCAAAAATTAAGTCGTACAATTATAGACGCACATACAATAATGAAACTGTTTCATTATTTCGAAATGTGAAAAATTTGAATAAAAATCCTTACTATTATTCTACAGGATTATCAACTGTGTCAGAAGAAAGCATTTCATATGCTGCACCGATCTAATACGCGTGGAGTTTTGAAAATCGGGAATGGAGCGAAACGAAAGGAAACTCGATCCCGTTTTCGCGTTGCGTTCGCCGAGTCGTGCGATAACCAACTTTATTCGGACACGAGATTTCTCGCGAAAAATACACCATCCCGGCCCACTGATTCTGCGGCGTGCCGGGAATACACAGGGGTTGAATTGACGTTTGACCAGCCCGTAGGCGAAACGAAAATATACTGTAAATACGGTGCCACCGCGGCGACCCTTACCCCCCTAACTCCCTCACAGTACTCTCGCACAGCACTTCTACTACCTCCGTTTTATTTCTTTCGCTTTTTATCATCCTTGGATACCGAGTTAGCTACGTGCTTCGGAGAAATGTTGCCGCATTGCGTGGCCCGATCAACCCACGCCCCCTCGTCGAACATCCACCTTCCAAGAATACATTTACGTCATTTACTGGTATCAAAACTTGTCAAAAATTGTTTCAAACAATGAAGGAGACCGTTCATAACGTAATACAATTTGTTTCGATAAAACGATCGAGCCATACATAAAAGCAATTCTGCTAGACGATAGCAGAAACAAATTTCGATAAGCAGATTAAACGCACATATTTATCTGTTATTAATGTAATTACGTGCGACTGAGAAGCGGCCACTTTGCGTTAACGATGCTAAAAGGAATCGACGGTGTTGGTAATGCACGGGGCAACGGTCCGAACGATAACCCGCTCCATTGTAATTTCCAGGAGGGTGCGCGGTTCGAACTGGTGAACAGGCCGCGGACGATAAAGCCAAGATTGTGCCGCGTTGTAGAAAGCATCGAATTTCGTCCCAATTTTCCGTCGCGCGTGCGGAACGGCGAAAACTCGACGAGAACAGAGGCTGAAGGGAGATAAGTGAGCAAAGGGTTTGTTCGTTTCATCGGGGGACAAAGTTGTATCGCGCAGCAATTTTAGTCGAAGAAGATCCAGGCTTTGAGTTCGCCTAATATCATAAAAAACTCGTCCTCCGACGCTTTCTCGGCATTCTTTACGATTTCGTCGTCCTAACGGTCGGCGGCGGGGAAGAGGCACGATGAAATCAGGGAAAGGAAAGGGGAAAGTTCTAAGCACGGAGCGGGTTACATTTGCATTTCTCGACACTTAGGTCCGAGCGGCGCATCGACGTTATGCAAATCTTAATTCGCCTCCGTGGAAAACTCGTAAAATTACCGAGCTTTTCCGCAATAAAGCCTCAAATTACTTGCACGCCTTTGAACCCTATCACCGACCGCGGTGTCTGCCACCTCGGCCGAAAAGATTCGACGATCATGGTTACGGTTATTGTCCGCGTTTGCGTGCTCGAAATTAATCCCATAACTGCGTTCTGTTTCTCATTTCATTTCGAAATGGTAAGTTTCATTCAGACCTATCGCGCAACACTATCAAGACGAATCTGTTAAACGTTTATACATATTCAAAAATATTGTTCATGACATATACATGCATTGAAAGAAAAAGAAACACTTAAAAACATAAAACAGCATTAGAAGTAACTAATTATAATAATCAGAATATCCACATTTGTTTATTTCTTATGGATTATTCATTTTAGCGCCATACTGCAGTTGAACGAATAACACATTGATCAAAGTTACTTACCTGTCGCGATGTTATCTACGAATGATAGAAGCCATCGAAATCCTACAAATTAGCTGGAATTCGGAAGTATGTATGTTTTGATAAAAACGATTGCGAGAATGATATNCTGTTAAACGTTTATACATATTCAAAAATATTGTTCATGACATATACATGTATTGAAAGAAAAAGAAACACTTAAAAACATAAAAAAGCATTAGAAGTAACTAATTATAATAATCAGAATATCCACATTTGTTTATTTCTTATGGATTATTCATTTTAGCGACATACTGCAGTTGAACGAATAACACATTGATTAAAGTTACTTACCTGTCGCGATGTTATCTACGAATGATAGAAGCCATCGAAATCGTACAAATTAGCTGGAATTCGGAAGTATGTATGTTTTGATAAAAACGATTGCGAGAATGATACTTTGTAATTCGCACGAAATTTTTATGATTTGAGAGTTATTTTCTACGTTACCAACGTAACGTAACATTACCGAAGTGTAAATCATTGCTTTCATCATTTTTCGATAGCAACAACTGTTCAAAAGTTATAAGCCAAAAACCGGCTTTCGTACATCCTTTCATTATTTAAAAGTTTGAACGTAGAAGTTAGAACATAGCGCCGAACGTAAACAAAATAAGTTGTTGCTCGGGACATTCCAAAGGTGACTACATAATATTTCAAACAAAAAAGACGAACATCGAAAATATTCGATTGGAAATTCGACTACGAATGAAAAATAGAAAATTATATAAAATGGGAAAAGACTTACATTGCTGCCCAGCGAAGACTGCTTCCCCTTCGCACTATCTTCTTTCTTGAGGTGATTTTAATTCCGACACCGAGGAGAGATTACTATCTCTCCTCGGTGATTCCGAAAACGAACAAACAGGAATAAAAAGAATTAATTAGAAAGCTACTAACGCGCCCGGCCAAATTGTAATCGACGAACAAGCACTGACTCGAATTTCGCGATAGAATCAAAATCTGAAACAAGTGACTCTAGGAACGCATTGCACGCGGCCAGAAAATTAAAAAAAATAATTTAGAAGCAAGCACTGACTCTAAGACTGCATTGCTCGCAGCCATAAAATCAAAAAAGTTAATTACGAAGCAAACACTGACTTTAAGATCGCATTGCGCGCGGTCACAAGACGAATCCGACATAAAATGTATTTGTTTCACTCGTTCAAAATCTGCGACAAAATCAAACCATACTTATTTTTAAAACGACTGTAAAACAAAGAGAATCTACCAATGAAATCGAAATTCAAAATTGCAGTAGAAAATGTCGGAAGTATTGTAGCTCATAAAATCTATTCCAGAAATGTTCAACAAGTAGTTGAGCGAAGCGTATTTGTTAAACAGAATTAATAGCGAAAGTCGGAGAATAATAATATAGGAACAGTTATAACACTTACGTGTGAAAGGGTTTCTAGGATTGGTGAGGGATACGCCAGTATCATATCTTTACACAGGATAATACACCAAATTAACTACCATCAAATGATCAAACTTGACGTGACTTGTCCGCAAAGAGAGTGAAGGTTGCGCAACACGTGACCCACGTGACTACGACTGCTGCAGTGGTGGGGGTCGCTTAGCGGCGTTCGCGGAACGCGGGACAATTGAACTTATGGCTGAAATGTAAAATTATACAGAAATTAAAAATTACGCCTCTTCTCGTCGCTGCAACTCTGCAGAAGAAAATATGATATAAAATGGGGAACGAAAGTTGGAAACGTAGTCGGAACAGTTAGCTACTACCAGTACAGGTTCCTATGCCGCTTGAACTTTATCAGTTCAGGTGCAAGAGAGAAAAACTACTGATAGTCTCCTTCTCGACCTAGCAACGTGAAGCTAGTCGATACAATATAACAGCGACAATTTCATAGACGTAGTTTGTTTTGACAAGCTTTGTACAGCTGAATATACTTATAAACAATTTAAGAAAAATTTAAATACAAACGAAATGTAATTTATTTAAAATTATTAACTCGTAATACAAATCTCAGAGAACATGTCATTGTTTCCAGCTTATTCTGCAGACACAAATAAATCCAATGAACCAAAAGATCTGTCAAAAGGTTATTTAATTATAAATCTATGTGTTAATATTAATTATAATATTGTTCACTCAATTCAGTAATCTCTTTTAATTACAGAAAATGACACAACAGATTGGTTATACAATTCCAGTTGCTCAAAACAAATTACATCTGATAATTTCATTGATTTATCCTCTGAATCATCGGATGAAATTATAAGTGAAATTCCTAATTTACCTAAAGAAGAACCTTCATATGCCGCTACCTCTTTGGATAAAGGAAAACCTGTATTAGAAGAAAAAGTAAAATCCAGACATATTAAAAAGAAACGAAAAGATAAAAGGAAAGATCTACATGGAAAAACAGAAAAGTCAGGATACAAAAAGAATGTAGAAAATGTATACTTTGAGGACAAATATAGAGAGAAAGGGTATAATACTGTAAAGACTCTTAATTCTAGGCTTAGGCCGTATTATGACGTTAAGAAAAGTACCCTTGGTTTCATACCTTTCAAGCAATCGAAAAAAGTTAACTACAAACGATATTATGCAAAGAATATTGACCATGTAGAAAAGAAGAAAATAGATACTGTTATAAGCAGAGAATCTACCACCAATTTACCTAAAGAAGAGGAATGCACTCCTCTATGGCATATCAAATTAGAAGAATTACAGAAAGCTAAGACTAAAGAGTATAATGAAAAACTAACAGGTGATCCAAATGACATTACGTTGTGGCTTGAGTTCTTAGAATTTCAGGTATGTTGTATGTTTATTTAATGGTGAAGTTAATTAAGTTTTCTTACATAGAGAGATTTTGTTTGCAGGACACATTAGGATATTTCCAGCAGTATCAAACACCAAAGGATATTCATAGAGCTACAACATTAAGAAAGTTATCTATAGTTGAAAAAGCGCTGGAAAGGAACGCAGATTCAACAATCTTATTAAAAGTTAAGTTGTCTCTCATGGGGGAACTCTCACCTGCAGACGAACTTTCGAAACAGCTTGAAATGTTAGTTAACAAAAATTCAGGCAGCATTATTTTATGGCAAGAATTTATCATGACCGTACAAACTTCTGTAGCAATGTGCACAGTACCAAAAGTATTAGAATTGTATTCCAAATGCTTTTGCATTCTGAAACAGAAAGCTAGAACCAATCCCCGCGTCTACGACGGATGTCTGCTGCAAATGTTGTACTGGTGTCTAACATTTTTAAGACATACTGGGCTTTGGGAACAAATGTGGGAAACGATCCGCCTGAATCTCATTCTGAATCTTAGTTTGAACAAAGATAGTCTGACGTTTCGAAAAACAATAGATGAAAAGAAATTAATTGGGATGGAAGAAGTAATACTGATGTCGAGATTACCACTTAATCAATTGTGGCAAAGAACAGAATCATTGAGAGAGAACTGTCATTGGATCAGCGTCAATAGAAGCGAGTTAGAGTTAGTTGGTGATTCCCGGAGGTTTGTTTTACCAGATGACGTCGCAGATTTCGTTCACCCTATACTTTCGAGAAATTTGAATTTCCGGATGGCGATTCATGTGTTACTTTTACTCAAAGTACCGTTGTTACCTACTCGGGACACCATGTTAAAGATGTTGAATCTAGAGGAATTTGAATGGGGTGTAGAAACTTCGGAGATGCTACTTCCTTTTGCGTATCCCATGATAGGCGAGATGACCGGACATACCCAAAGGGAAGAATTATTGAGCGGTATACTGGAGGGACGTTTGACATCGGGTCCTCAATATCTTATGTTTCATCCAGCTCAAGAATCATATTTGGATTTTATACGTGAAATATTCTTTACAATCGCTGAGAACTTGTCTCCTCTCCAACGTACAAGTATATACGTTTGGTGGTTACGGTTCGAGAGACTGCTTATCTTTTTGCAAAAACACGACCCACTAAATATGAATGACACTAAATTGAAAAAGCTGAAGACAACATTAAAAGTATTTTTAAAAAAAGACGAGAATAGGAATAACTTACATTTCTACAGAGAATATGCGTTGATAGAAAAAGAAATGGGGAAATTTGATAATTGTGTGAACATCTTACAGACTGCTATTCAGTCTCAGGGTGCTTGTCCTTCTGCAATTCATAATCCTGATGAAAGATCAGCACTTCTAAGCTTATACCGAACATTGACAGAAACTTTACTTAACGTTGAAACTTATGAAGAAATTAACAAAACGAAAATATTAAATGTTATGAAACAAATGGTGCCTGAAGCAGAGGCAGATCAATTATTACAAGTAGAAATATATTTAGAAAAATGTGTGCAAAGTTTTTTGGAAGTAGCTTGTCCAGAGAATGAAGAGGATGTATATTTCTTACCAAATCTCCATTGCGACACAATTGTATGTTATGCATATTTATTATATGTACGAGATTCTGATTTTGATAAAGTGATCAGTATATTTAAAAACTGTATAGATCACTATAAGGATTGTCATTATATACAGGTATTCCAAGTTTGTATACCCTGACTTCAATATAAGTTTAACAATGTATTTAATGTATCACATTTTTTCAGGAAATTTTGCTAGAAAGTCAACTAGCGCTTATGCAATTACACTTCAAACTAATCCGAAACGAAAGCCTTTTAAAAGCAGGATTAGATGACATGTTAAATCTATATCCAAACAATTTTTATGCACTTTCTGTATTGGCATGTATAGAGGTGAGAACATTGATATTAAAAGGAAATGATCCTTGATTTCATAAATTTATATATTATGTTATGTTGACAGAGTAAATTGCCTATTTGGAAAAGTAACAGTCAAGTGACCAAACTTCAATTATGGAAAGCTTTTGCTTTGTGTTTGGCACATAGAAAACGTATTTGTTTCTTACAAAAGCTTGAGGATTATGTCAGTATGAACGCTGCAATTAATAAATTAATGTACTTGCACCAGACATTCGCAAGGTACATTGATGGCAGATGAATTATTTATAATTTTGGTATTAGGTATATAAAACTAAAGGAAATTTTACTTTTCAGAATACCAAAGATAAAAAATTGTCCTTTGTTATGGAGACTGTATATGCTCCTCCTAAGAGAGTACAATTTATGTGAAAAGAAAGGA
The DNA here is from genome assembly GCA_019453355.1 of Ceratina japonica. NCBI lineage: Eukaryota > Metazoa > Arthropoda > Insecta > Hymenoptera > Apidae > Ceratina > Ceratina japonica. The sequence continues at coordinate 71,773 of SMSR01015166.1, read as the reverse complement.
GAGGAAATATATCACGAAAGTGTTGTATTATGCCCTTGGGCCAGAAGTATATACATTGATGCAGCTGAGGTTGCACCACAAGTTCTTACACAAGTCCAAGATGTGATACGAGAGAAAGAGCTCAGAATGCATGTTACACCAGAGGAATTAGACATTTTACGTGGTTAATTTTTTCAGACATGTTTTTTTAAATATGTCCTTAGCTGAAGATTCATGTAAATACAATTATTTTTTTATGCTGTATGTATAAATGTAAAAATAAAAATACCAATTTAAAGTAGTATTCAACGTAATTAGAAATGAATTACTGCACCTCTGATAATATTTAAGTCTTCACGTTTATTCATTGTAGAATACTACAAAATACTTTTATGTGTGTGCGATTTCAGATTGTGGTTATATATAAAACAGTTAAGTAGTGCGTGCACAAATGCTAACTGAGCATTTAAGCTTACACTGATTATCTCCGCACGATATTGCAAAAATGTAATCTATTGTAAAGTAATAGTTAATCGATGCACTTGATAACTCGGTTTATTGGAGCATCGCAATTGCGACGAGACACTTAGGTTAGATTAATTTTCATATGTAACAGATTAACAATAGTTAATGAGGAAACAAGATTGGTAAAAGTTGGCGTAGCTTTGAATTTATTTACAGTATGGATTTAAAAGCTGTCGTTGTGTCGGGTGAGGCACCAGAATCTGACGATGATAGTGCAAGCATTATCACTGTATGTATATACATTCCTTTTATATAAATTTCACTTTATATCATAAATAAACAAGTAATTATTCTGTTTTACAGGGTATGGGATTTCGTTCTATAAGAGCTTCCAATTACTGTGGTACAATTATTTCTGGTGAAGCTCCAGAATCTGATGATGGTAAGGATTGAAAAACAATTTACAAATGTAAAACAATATATTTTTTCTAATCTCTTGATTCTCCTTAGATGGAACGAGTTTGAGTAGCGTAAGTGGTGCAGTCGATGCCATGACATGCATGCCTGAGGCAAAAATTCCAAAATCGAAAAGGTCTACTATAAAGTACAATAGCTTGCTACATAAGAAACTACGTAAGTTCAGCTAATAATGGTTTTGGCAAACATTGGAAGAAGGCATGCTTTTGTCAACATTTTATTAATACTGTTATAATACAATACGCATTGCTATTGCTAAAGTATTATTCTAATAATTTTGATGCGGGGAAATATGTGACAACATAATCAGAATCAATTGAAATGTCCTATCAGACTTAAGTTTATTTTACTTTATTTTACTTCGGCTAAAATCGTAATTATTTAGAGCGCTTAGTAGTCTGAGTATTTCATAGATACAAATAATGTACAGTACCTAATTCACTTAGGAAAAAATGCTTGATATCTCAATAGACGTGTTTTATAATGAAACAGATGAATGCAATGAAACGTTGGATAAGGATATTATGCAAATGGCCGAGGGAACGATTGGCAATGCCACTCAAGAATTATCAACTGTAAATAAACAACTGCTGAGAAGCGAACTTATCCTCCAAGAAGCTGTCTCTCAATTACGAAGCGCCAGTAGTCGCACGAGGGACACTTCCAACGCCTTGCATCAACTAATAGATGGAAACTTTTTATCCTCTGTTAAAACTTAATTTATGTAAATATGTTTTGTAATATAAGATTGTTATTCAAATGTGTAATGGACATGATAATATAATAATAACATTAATAATAGCAATACTGCCTTGGTGTAATGTGTTGAATATATCGATATTAAAAATCAGTGTTCCTATAAGGGACATGGTGGGTGGGTCATCATTGAGCATCATCGAGTTGTATTCTTTAATTGGCAGTTCTATTAAATATATCAACTGTTTTCTAATACCTCTCAAAATTTAAGTAAAATATTACCTTGTTCGGCGTTTCACTCAAAGGAAGATCATTAGAAATTGGCATACAGAACAAATTTATAATTACTGATACATTTGGATGCTATTAATCATTAATTTGTCTATACTGATCGTTGCATTTTAAATATCCAAATGACAGTAAATGTAAACATTATTTTTTAGCATACAGACATTATGGTATATATCAAAGAATGTCACGATGTTCCGTTTAAAGTGTTTCTGTAAAGAATGAACATAAGCGTTTAAACTTGCTTCTTTCAGGACCCGCAATAGACATCGTTACATAGACGACGTGAATTGGAGTAGTATCTTAGAATGTTAGAAAATTGATTTCCTCTTATCTTCGTAATAAGTATAGGCATATTGAGAAAATTTACTTCAATATACGTTACTTTGCGTATGCATTATCTTTTCAGAAACACCTGTACATTTTCTTTCGTTTTTTTCTGCGGTTTTTCTTATCAAATGCACAACTTTGGTATCAAAGAGTTGATATTGTTTTTTTCCTATTATGTACCACGCTAAATTTAGTGTACAATGAATTGGTGATTGTAATGGGGATGCATTCTTTCGCTATAAATTCAGTCTTAAACATTTCATCGATCTTCGTTGAACTAAACCTTGGTGTAAAATATCTACATACAAAAGTTCATGAACAAAACGTGTCGTCTTTCTGCTAATACTGATATGACAACATCGTGACGGAATGTTTTCTTTGACATGATATTTCTATATAGCTTTTGTTTATGTAGTACATTCAGATTATTTAATGACTAAATTGCACTTCTCCAACTATGCGTGTGTTATTTAAGACCTCATTTTGCGTTAAAGCAATTCCTTATGTCATATTCTACAAAATAAATAACATCCGAAATGTATATTAATACACTATAAACATGTATAAAATCAATAAAAAATCAATAAATCAAGTTACTATTAACAGAAATTATAGCTATCTCTTATCGGCGGTATCAACTTATAATCTGAACAAGCGTCAACTTTCAATGTACTTCTCTCTTGCTAATAAATGTAAACGTTCGCATATTTAATAAATATTTTCAGATACTTTCGAAACGAACGTTTCGACCACTCGTCGTCAATACGAATTCATTAACTCTTACATGTCTCTCCTCGTCGTTGCATCCTTCAAATGCGTGGAATGTTGCATGGAAGTAAATCTCAGAGATTTTTCGTTTTAACGATGCGAACATCCAGTTTTTACGAACAATGTTATAATCGCGATGGTAAGAAGACGGCGCAGTCAACTCTTGCGCTATAAATGTGATGGGCTCAATTCCAGAAAAGGACCAAGGTTTGTTGCAGTTGGCGACCTTTATAAAATATGCGACGTCGCACACGGTACATGTTAGCCAATGTGAGGGCGCCCACCCCCCACATGGCCTACGCTCGCTCTATCTCGCCACCGCTTGCACACATCTGAAGAACATCCAAAGATCCTTGGGCTTGTCGTTTCTCAGCCAAAAATCTGCCCGAAGCTTCTTTCAATTGTTCCAAGAAGATTCTTAAACATAGATAACCAATTGTCACTTCCTGTTCAATGTTAATTCTTACATACAATTAGGTATACTTACATATTGCCGGACACTATGTCAGCTACGCTATCTGGATCCATGTCACTTAGTAATTCTAAGTTTTGTCCATCAAGCAAAGATATGCGAGATGGATCCCCATGCAACGATGAGACCAGTGTCTCTATTGGTGGCCTGCGCCGTCTGACTTCATCCCTTCTCTGTCCAGCTTCCACATTATCTACATCATCAACAACAATATAACGAGAAGCAGCTTTACTGCTTCCTGCTGCCACCCACTTTTGATCTCCATGCAAAACCATTAAACTAGTATTTCTTTCCAGCGTTGCAAAGTATTCCTCGTCATCTACTTCTGTCCCTGTTGGAAAAGACAGTGAAGAACTATATTAGTTTATTCATAAAATCTGTAGGAACAGTAACAATAGGTGCTACCTTACCATCTTGTTCCAAAACAATTGTAAGTTCTGCATCCAGTGGTAAAGACAAGCGATTTCTTGCGATGCTCGTTAATTCCTTTAAGGAAGAAGCAGTGATTCCTTTCCGTTTTTCTCTAGCATGATCGACAATTTTGTAAGGATTTCCCAATCCTTGGGATATTCCCGCTGTTTCTGACATATTGCTTTAAATCACAATTAAAAGGAGAATCTGAGAACCGCTCGTGAAGAAGCTTTTGCTCTTCGTACTTATTTAATGCGATCAAACGTCGATCAAACGTGCGAAATTTAAGTTATCAAAAATCGGCTTCCTTCAAAAAAATTGACAGCTACTAAGGCCTGATTATCGTTGCACATTGGACTTCCTCAATGCTGCCGATATCTTTGAACAAGCGGTTGTCACTCAAATATCTGTTAGACTTTCCTTTGTTAGGAAAACGTTCGGCAGAAGACTTATAGCACTAGGTACATGCCGATGATCCGGGTGTAAAGTTGTACGGTTCGAGGATACGTAAGAAAGGGCAGTGTTTTGGATTGCATCGGGTAGTTGGTGTTTAAAAATGATTTTCTTTTTACCGCGATCGTTAATAATAATTGTACGCGTACACAGATTAAAAAAAACACGAAAGGCGTAAGATCGGTTGCGTCCGAGTGACTGAACTGACCGTATGTCAACTCAACACTGGGTCAATGGTGCAACTACCCCTCCTATTTATATTCTCTGTAGACTACTGCGTATGGTATGTCCAAGAGACACCCTCCATGGTATTCCCTCCCAACATGGCACCCACACAGAAATCAATAACCCACCCCGCCTCTAGTATTCATTTTTTTATCATCGTTAAACGAATTGTTTACACCGCAACTCGAAAATGCTTTCATTAAAGATATCGCTGAATATATTCCAAATATACGTAGATTTATCATATCTTTTTAATCGCGTTTTAAATATCTATTTATAGCTTCTTCAGATATCATACGTAATGCAAATAACGTGAAATATTTCTTTTGGCGAAAATTATTGTAAAAATTGATCAAAAAATATTCTTAATAAATGCAATAAATTCCCACAAATGCTATTTTACAGGACGCGTATACATATATGAAAATAGATGAATACATATGTTTAGAAACAATGTTTTTTAATTTATACATATTACACTTCATTTACATATAAAAATTAATGAGTACTAAATACAATATTTCTGCTGGATTAATATAGAGCATAAGACAAGCATTATGTAATATGAGACGTGTAAAGGTAATTAGATAGGTGTATAATTAGACAAAATAAATTTTATTCAAGGAACAATATAGAAAAGTAGTCTCTGATTCACCCAAAGTATAATTAAATTTTATATAAAACGTGTAATTTAACTAGGATCTGTGAATTTAAGACACAGCACTGCTGTTAAATTTAGATCAATGAGACTAGATACCACTTTAAGTTTAAAGTTAGCTCAGAGTTAGCCCAGTTAGGGCTCTTAGCTGAGCCACAAGTCGGATTTGAATGGAATCAATTAAATTTCTTTAAAACACCGTCAAGATTAAAACAGAAATGCCATTACCAAGTGGAAGCAAAGAACCGGATGACAGTCAAACATGGGAACTAGCAGAAAGATGCATCCTCCCCATTGCATTCTCACATGCAATTGCAGTCATTTTAGCAACAATACTTAACACATTGTGTATATCTCAGACATCCAGTTTTGTGCTTTTCCTCTTGTTATTGGTCATATCCATAGGATCCACGCTATTTTACCATAACTTGAAGGTGAGTAATCACACTTATACGTCTACCTTAATAGAAACTAACATTTTCACTTTATTTAATTACATTGATAGTTACTTCTTAATTTTAACACATAATAGCAGAGCAATATGTACATTAGATGTGCGATTTACGATAATTGATAGAAACGTGAATGATACAGGTAACTGCTGCAGGGAAGGCAGTTCTTGTTACAGGATGCGAGTCGAGAGTTGGATATACTTTAAGCAAACAGCTAGATGAATTGGTAATAAATATTTCATACATATTCTGTTACAATTACAACTAGTTAATCTCAGCGTATGGTCTATACACACAGTACATATTCTTAAAGGGATTTACAGTTTTCGCTGGTTTTAACACAAAGGATGGAAATGAGGAAGCAATGCAGAAATTGAAGCAAGAAGCATCTGGCAGATTACGTACATTGCAATTAGATGTTACCAGTGAACATGACATTCATACAATATTTCTTTATGTAAATGAGAACTTGCCAGATGGTGCACCAGGTTCAAAATTATACTTTCCCATGGAGTTTCATTATTTATAGCATGTATTTCTCATAAATATCTTATGTTAGGTTTATGGGCATTGGTACATGCTGCTGCTTGGGTAACTTTAGGCGAATGCGAATGGGTACCTCCCTCTGTATTAAAACGCAGTATAGATATTAACTTCATTGGCCTTGCTAGATTGACTCAGGTAATCTTATCAGATCAGCTAATTTTGTATTTAAAAAATAGATGTAACAATGAATAGTAATTTTTGTTCAAAGGTCTTTTTACCTCTGATCAGAAGATCAAAAGGTCGTGTAGTTCTGGTTAGCAGTCTTCTAGCTCGTATACCAAGCCCTGTCCGAGGTATTTACTGTGCACTTAAGGTAAATTGTTTTAAATATAATGTGTAATACATACTTCATATCTGTTTTAACAAAATGTCTTAAATATATTTGTACTTAACATTAGGCTGCGATTGAAGCTTGGGGAGCTTGTTTAAGATTAGAAATGAGAAGATGGGGAGTAGACGTGGTCATTGTTGAAACCAGCGAGTACATATCTGGCAATGCTTGGTTAAAAGACAATAATTCATTATTGGAACAAGCGAGAGAGATGTGGACTCAGTTAGATCCTCAGACCCGCAAAGAATATGGACAAGAATTGTTTCAGAAAGAAATGTTAGCTCTCGAAAAGTACACGCAAGGACCAGAAGCAGATTTAACACCAGTGACCAGGGCTTTGACAGACGGTGTGATGAAAACGTTTCCAATGAGAAGGTACACGCCGGTATCACGGAAAGAAAGGATACAAGCGATGTGTAGCGATTATCTTCCTAAACCAGTTTACGATATATTATATACGAATTGAACGAAGATCTGAAGGTGCAAGTAATTACAGATAAAGAGTCAACGATGTTATTCAAAATTTAATAACCACTGCCTGTTAATCAATTATTTATGACATGATATTGTAAATAATAAAGTTACTTGTTAAAACGACAATTCCTCTTTACCTTTATCACTCGCTCCCCTAGACAATGAAATTCGCTGGTAGTTGTAAGTTGTAACTGCCATATTTGTTGACATTTTTCCGCAAACGAATTTTCGCACGTATTACGCTATAGGCAATGTAGGCAATACAGAATACAGATCGCGCTAGTGGTTTTAACGGTTCCATATTTCATAATGTCGGTAAAAATATTTTTGCGAAACAAAGATACGGTTACGCAAAATTTCAAAGGATCAAGTATGAGAATCAGACGCCGGTCGCACGACTAGAACTACAAAGGATACATAAGGTATCCGCGATCGGTTGGAGTGATTGCTGATCGTTCTCGGAAAATTCTTTGGCAAAAGAAAAAGAAGACAGTGATAAGGGAAAGAAAGGTCAATTACTTTGACGGGACGGTACCTGTTCGTGTTCGGTTAAAAGCAAGTATATTTCATCGCGTTCGTACGCTACGTTGACGTATACATAGGAGCACTGTTAAAATAACAATTAGCTGCCTTACGCTTAGTCCGTGTATATGCGAGGAAGTGTGTGATATATACGATCGTATATGTATGCGCGCGTGCCTGCTATACACACAGTTTTACGATTGTGTTAAGAGCTTTGCGGTGGTTGTGTAGTGGCAGGGGGAGGTCTTTAGCCCCCTTGGTGAGGCACACGCCGGTAATGAGTGTTTATACCATAACTGCGGCGACACCAACAACGAATACAATAATATCAACAACAACGGCAACGACGACGACGGCGGTAACAGTGACGACGACGACGGCTACGTCGACAACAACAACGGCGCCGGCGGTTGCCGTGTCGCCCGAAGCTGCACCTGGTTGGATAGAATTCTGTGAGAGACACGCCCGCGCTTCGGCTTCTGATTTTGCCAAAGCTTTTTGCACTTATGTCAGTTTAAATTTATCCGAGAGCGCCAGGCCGAATCTCTCGCACCGTGACTTCCTGAAGAAGTTTATCGAAAGCTTCTGCGAACACTTCGAGAGCGAGTACCTGCGTCGTACAATTAGGTGTGCTAGAGTCTCGTTAAATAAAACATTGACCTCCCTGAAATTTTTTCACACAATTCTTATTTATGTATTATCCTCCATAGATCTCCTTCTCTATACGACACAAGACATGGGGCAACTAATGACAGAGATAGCAACGTTATAAGCCAGAATAACAATGCCCCTATACGTATATCATCCCATGAAGAGTTCAGTGATTACTCTGAACAAGATGGGGATGCTATATCACCAAAGCCATCACACAAACCATTTTTCCGTCGATTATCATTCAAAGGGCTTAAGAAGGGCAAAAGTTTCTTCCACAAGCAGCAAAGCGATGAAGTGGAATTGTCTCATAACGAATATCGGAGAGACAAGCATTCGAAAGCTAAACTCTCAAAGATCGTGGTGGAATGTAGGAAGGAAGGCATTGTTAATTCTCTGATGGGGGAGAATATTGATGGAACGCAGAATTGGGAGAAGTCGAGGCTTGCCCTGATAAAAGCTATCGGTGGATACATGTTAGAATTTTATTCTCCTCCAAAAGCAGTAAAACCACGCAGTGGAGTCTTCTGTTCCGCTATAACCGAGGCCAGAGAGACAACTGCATTAGAAATGCCGGACCATGAGAATACCTTTGTTTTGAAAACACAAAACATGGAATTCGTAATAGAAGCTCATGATTCAAATGATATGAGGTCATGGTTAGCCACTATCAAATACTGCATGCGCACAGTACAACAAAACACAATTAATCCCAGTTCTAGAACAGATGCCACTGGGGATTCTTTAGGGCATGGTTCATTAACTATTAGCGAAGGAGATAGATTAAGAACTAATTCTGCGAGTAAGAGTTCCAGATCTGCATCCCACGATCATGGGGATGAAACGTCGGGTAATCCTCCAGAAATACCACCAAGACTTCGTACGAGAAGCACAAGTAATTTGGAATTGTGTTCATCCCAAGATATTGAACAATGTAAGATAGATTGGCTCTTTTGAATGTAATGATGCATCTTCTGCAGATTAAAGAATTGAATTCTGTTGCAGTGAATACAAATGACGGTGAACTGGACTTGTCAAACAGTTTGAAAGAGTACCCTTGGTTCCATGGGACCCTTCCTAGATCAGATGCAGCGCAGCTCGTTTTACATAGTGCTGCCAATGGTCATGGTGTATTTCTTGTTCGGCAGAGTGAGACGCGGAAAGGGGAGTTTGTATTAACTTTCAATTTCCAAGGCAGAGCAAAGGTAAGTTATGGCATTAAATTCAATGAAGATCCGTTAATGTAACAGTTTTTAATTCATATTGTAGCATTTACGCATGACGTTGAACGATCAAGGACACTGCCGTGTTCAACATCTTTGTTTTCCCGCTATTTATGATATGCTTGAACATTTTCGTCAAAACGCTATACCTCTTGAATCCGGTGGGACAGCAGATGTGACTCTTACTGAATTTGTTGTGGCGAATCACGCAACACGGTCGGGACATCACAACGTAGCTGGGGCCAATCAACAACAGTTGCAAGAGAGAAGACCACCTGCAGCACCAGAGCCAAGAGAAGTAAGAGTCAGCAGCGGAAGTCTAACTCCTGTCGAGTGAACGCGAGTGGCCAACACCCACAGTCTGAAGTCTAATCTACAGACAGTGAGTAAATAAATAAAGTGATGCACCCATTTTTCGTGCCATTGGTAATATTACATCTAAATTGATATTTGTATCGTTGCAAATGTTTTCATCAATTTTTAATAGTCCATGTAGGCCCATATTCGGATTATTTTGTAAGTATTTAATTATTACTAAATAACTCTTTTACTGAAATTGTTTTATGAGTTTGTAATATGAAAATAATATTTCAGTATTTTTAGTGTATCAATAGTATTTACTTTAAAAATTCTGTTCTTTTTGTTTCTTTATACATTTACCTAATGTATGGGAAACTGTTGTTTTTAAGTTAACGTTATGGTTATTATACTTCATAACATTTTCTGTTTTATACATATATGTTGGCAAATCCTAATCCGAATGTGGAAATTTAATGGAATTAATGTTACATATGTAATTGGTACATATAATCAAAACAATTGATCAAATCTATATATGTGATAAATTTTACTGTTGAAAGAGTTTAATCAGTATGAGAGGTAATGGTGCTCAATAAGTATGACCGTGGGACAAGGAGCTCGCTTTTATAGACATGACATATTCTTAAAATTTCTGGCTCTCCTTGAAGATTAAAGATATCGCTCTAACTTGTTCTCTCTTTAAATCCAGAAACTTTAAGACCAACTTTTGATTTTAAATTCCGTTAAGTAAATGATAAATATTTATGTGTTGGTATGCAGGTGCGCACCTACGGAGGTTCAATAAGAACACGTACAGAATCATTGGAAAGACTGGAACAACAAAACAACATTACAGAGCAACAAAGCGCGTCATCATCTAGCGGCCGAGCAATTCAAAATACGTATAGCTTTCTTTGACGATGGATTCACAATACTCTACCATCTGGCTATAACCCAGTTAGCCCCTTAGATTAAATTAGTCTACCCAATAAATTCCTTTGGAATGCGGAATAGTCTTTAAGTTGAACCCAGCAGTCATTGCTACCGTGAAAAGCGTACCATTCAAACCCGTGTGAACGTATTTTGACAGATTGACTGCTTCCAATTTTTCCAAACTTGTAAGATAAAAGAAACTGTCGACATCTGTATTTATTGACACATTTATACCCGACACTGGAGAAACAGGATATAATTTTTGGAACATGGTCATTTTATATATATAGCTTTTGCAATAATGTATACAAATTATTTCAGAATGCGAATGAGATTTATGACGAATAAATTATATCGGTTGTCCTTTTTTTTGCACGTTCAGATATATCCGCTCAAATTATCTTAAATACAGCGATAGACGTCATTAAGTATTCACGAAATTACGTACTTGACATATACAATTAAGACGAGATCATGGCCTTTGTGTCCTTATTTAATTGATGCAATTTGGAGGAACGATTCAAGGCTATAGAATACAATTCGTTATATCGATTAATTTACTTAAAGATATGTACTTATATAAGAATGTATAAAAAAAAAGTATATATGTAAATGTATATCGAAGTTTTAATCTTTTTTTATACGTAAAGTTGTTTGAGACAATCTCATTATTACAACTACTATCCTATATCCTATGAATTAGAAAGAATCACTGCTATACTAATAATCTATACGTATGATTATTTAGTATAAAGTATTATTCAAAGAATTGTGTGAAGAATTAGCTGGAATGTTACATGTAAATAATTAAATCGTAATAATAAGTATAATTTAAATTGCGTACAATTCTATATTATTTCAGGAATGCAATGTTTTCAGTAAAACGAATGTTAGTGTAAGAGTTGCCCGGTGTGCAGAGCAATATATGACTGAATGTGCAAAGTTATGAATAAATACAAAAGTTCCCTTATATTAGAATATAACAACAGAGAGAAAACAATATATGCGATGAGTATTACAACAGTACAAGATTTGAATTTTTTCCAAACGCTTAATCGTCGGTATTTTAGGAACCTGCTTAGTCCGATTATCAGACCGAATATTGAAATACTGACAACCACTGACAACGTATTCGGCAAAAGAAGGTATTGTATGTAATTTACTGTCACGTGTAATTTATTGCAAGTACGTAGTATTTTTACTTTCCTAGCGCATTTTATATTCCGTAATCATTGTTTTCTTCATTTCATCGAAGATTTTGCCGAAATGGAACTGAAATTCTTGGAAAGATTGAGAAACCTGGGGTACGTAACTGGAGGTTATATTAAAGAACATTATAACGTTGATTTTACGATGATGTATTCTAAATATTCTCTCAAGTGTCACTTTGTCCATTTTATTATTGAATAAATATGTTTATTGTACAGATATAATGGAGAGCTGACAGAGCCTAATAAATTTAGAGAGGCCTTGAAACAAGGCCCAAAGTCACCTGAATTTACAAAGCTTGTGGCATGGTTAGCAGATGAGCTCTCAGTACTGAATGATATGGATGAATCTGTTCATGCGATAGCTTCACCAGAAGACTCTAGTTCATTTCTCTTAGAATTAAGCTGTTTTCTTAAGGAATTAGGATGTGTTAATGAGAGATTAATGACTGGTAATGTTAACGAACGATTGGGAACTGAACAAGATAGGCATATCTTGCTAGACTTTCTGGGAGCAGAATTAAAAACATGCAGACTGTTAGAATTTAGAAAACATAAAACACAAATCTCTACAGCTGTTCTCATTGTGAGTTTTTATTATCAAGGTAGAATCAAAGTGAGTTTATGACAGTTATCCTAAGTTGCTTTTTAACATATGTTTTGTAGGAAGAGAGTGACACAGCCAAGGATCTCAAAGATATGTTAGTAGCATTAAATTTTGAAAAGCCACCAGATGATATCACTCCTGAGAAACTTTTTGCAAGACTGACAACCAAATTGTCTGAAGTATTGAAAAAAGCTCCTCCTGCACTCGTAGGGCAACCATTACTCACTAACGAATTCTCAGATGGAGACTGGAAAGAACTCGAACACATACAACAGGAGTTGCATGGCGAGTATAAAATGCGGCGTGAAATGTTGCTCAAAAGGTTAGACGTAACAGTGCAATCCTTTCTGGTATGTACAGAACTTTAAGTCCCAAGTAAACTTTAAAGAATTATTCATTTATGACGACGTTAAGAACCATTTATATTTTTGGAAATAGTGGTCAGACAGAATAAAACCTCAAGAGGCTGAAGTAAATAAACGATATGAACAGTCTCGAAAGTCTTTAACTGCTGAACCAAATATGACGTTTGCCGATCTACTAGCTGTAAGAGAAGATATAGCATTAATGGAAAAAACGAGCAGTGCAAACGTTCGAAAAAATACTCGAAGCGAAGTTAATAAAGTTATTATTGGAGAAGTACCAGATAGAGGTGGACGGCCTTATGAACAAGAACCACCACCACCTGAAATGCCACCGTGGCAAAAGGACAGGGTACCAGGACCTTCAACTTCTGGGTGAGATAAATGAATAAAATCAATAGGCTGATGAAACTAATTGAAAGTAAACAGACAAACTAAATTATACCTTTTTTTATTTCAGTGGAGGTCGAGGAGGTGGTAGAGGTGGGGGAGCAAGGGGTGGAAATAGAGGTGGCGGTGGTGGTGGTCGCGGAGGAGGCAATTTCCAAAATTACTCTAATGATAATAAAAGTTCGTATGGTAGTAACAGTGGTTACGGAGATGGATATCAAGGTGCCAATTACTCTTCTAATGCTGGAGGACAAGGTGGTAATTATGGAGGCCAAGGCAGTGGCTATGGAGGTGGCCAGGGTGGTGGCTATGGAGGCCAAGGTAGTGGCTATGGAGGTGGCCAGGGTGGTGGCTATGGAGGCAATCAGGGTAGCGGCTATGGAGGAGGACAAGGTGGAGGCTATGGAGGAGGACAAGGTGGAGGCTATGGAGCAGCACAAGGTGGAGGCTATGGAGGAGCTCAGGGAGGAGGCTATGTAGATAATCAAGCAGGAGGATATGGGGGAAATAAAGCAGGAGGATATGGAGGTAATCAAGGAGGATACAACAGCAATAACAGTTACAGTGGACAACAATATCAAAGAGGAGGTTCCAGTAGCAGAGGAAGAGGAGGTAGAGTGCAAGGAGGATGGAATCAAGGGGGATATAATCGTGGAGGTCGTGGAGGACGACAATATTGAAATTTTTTTATATAAAACATATTTGCTTGATTGCAATGTTAACACTGAAGAAATTCACATCACAAAGCATAATAACTAATTTTAATGAATAAATATTTAACAAGCAATATGCTTCACGTTGTGTTATAGAATCTTATTTGAAATATGTACATGAAACAATATTTTTTTATGTTCTCATATAATTAGGATGTATTTTATATTTTTCAGTATTGAAAATGTTGTTCCTTTTTGGCTACTCACATGTTGTTGAAGTGTTTAACACCTTTGTCGAAATCAATCATAAAAGTGAAGTTAAAAAAAAATATATATATAAAACTGGTTAAATATGATTATTTAATTGTATAAACTAAATTATGATTGCGTATATCAGTAACTTATATTACAATATATTATATGCATGACAAATATATAAAGAGTGTTTAATTCTTAAATAACTTTGAATTTATCGATTAAACCCTGGAAAACAATGCGCTCAAAATTCGTTCTCCTTCGGGTCTTCTATATTTTTGTCGGTCCATGCGTCCATGGTTCGGGATTCTGGCATACCGTCTACGAACTATGGTTCGTACTTACACGGGTTTAGTCGAATACATCGCGATCGCGATACATGGGAAAACAAAATGCCGATGTGCGTGTTCTGCTTGAATCTTTGTATTTATTTTACTTTATACATTTTGACAAATCAGAAATTTCGTCACATAGGAATATTTAATTTAATATTGGTGTGACTTAATACAACAAACCGAGCATCTCGCACAATCGACGTCTCCGTTTACGAAACGTACATACTAATCTATCCATGTCGTCTGACGCATAAAATGCAGTGTTTTGTTCTTTAAAAGTATTGTATTGTTGTTCTCATGCGTCCAATTGTTGACCAATACAGATGAACAATACGTTTCATCAAACAATCATGCGATTGCAAAAGATTTAATTAAGTGATTCATCTCACAATCAGATAGATCTCCGAACTCTCAGGTAGATATCAAGTTTATCATTGTCGTCAGTTCCTACTGTGGTTTATCATCTTCGTTCGTCTATAAATAACTTTCATTCTTACTGTTCCTTTGCAAGATTCTCGGGTGAGACTCAATGTGCAAATTGTAGTTATTCGTAAAAAAGAAAGATGTCTGGGGGCGACAGAAAGAAACGTGTTTGTGACAGAGGACAGGGCTGGGAAGAAGCAGGTGCTGAATTTTATCAAGAGAGTTATCCAGCTGCGATTGAAGCGGATTTACAGCAAGCACTACAAAGGGATCCATCTCACATAGCTACTTTACTCCCGAGTAAAAAATCGCGCGTTGGTAAGTTCCTAAATAATGTTTATAAATTTACATTTTTACTTAAATATATTATATTTTATATTTTTGAAAATAGCAACTGCAAAACGAATACGAAATGATACAAAGACTACGTTGAGGAGACGTACGAGCACGAGGTCTCGTGGTACAACCACATCTCGACGTATGTCGACAAATATTCACGATGCTGCAGTGTCTATGTTACCAGATTTGTCTGAGAACCTATCGAATGAAGAACGAACTTGGGAAGAGATAATGCAGATCAAAGCTATGCCTGTGTGCATGGCACAAAAGATACAGTTGAAAAATCAATTACAAGTATGTAAATGTATAAAAGGAGGAAGCTCTATTAGAGTCGTACACAGTTACAGTTTAGTAATAAGAATTATGCATTTACTTTGCAGAGTGCAACAAAACTAAGACTGCAGGGTTTCGAACAACTGAAATGGCAAAGAAGAAAAGTTTGGCAACAATTCCGTATTAGGATGAAGGAAGCTTATTCTAAAATGGAATTGTGGAACGACAGTCTCAAAACAATCGGGGGAAACTTAGGAATGGGGATAGTGGCATACTTCTTGTTCATCAAGTGGATAATGTATCTCAACATTCTTTTATTTGCAATTATGTTTTTATTTACTGTGATACCATCAATATTGTTGGACACCCCAACAGCTGAGCAGTGCATAATGGCCAATATCAGTAATAATATTACTTGCTGTTCAGAAAAATATTTGAATGAAACTCAAGAAAATCATAGTGTACTAGATATAGTCCAAGGTACTGGTGTTTTGGAGTATACTTTCCTATTTTACGGAGCATACAGTCACCTGACTTTGAACACTTCTGGAATGTCTTATAATTTGCCATTATCTTATATTTCAGCCACTATCTTTGTGTTTATTTTTAGTTTAATAGCTATCGTTAAGTCAGCTGCAAAGAGTTTCAAACAGAGAGTAGTTGAGAATGAAGGTCAATTTTATCAGTATTGTAATCTAGTTTTTGGTGGCTGGGACTACTGTATACATAACGAAAGCTCCGCAACTATAAAACATAAAGCATTATACAATGAAATGAAAGCATTTCTAGAAACTGAAAGATTAGAAGAAGAAAGACAAAATCGTACGAGAGAAGAAAAGACAAAATTGTTTCTCATGCGCTTTCTCATTAATTTATTCGTTTTCGCTGTATTAGTCGGCTGTGGCATGTCCATTTATAACATATTTGAATTTTCCTTTAGTAGAACTTCATCGAAAGAATATAAGACTAAGCTACTTTACAGTTCAGAGTATTTAACTCTGAATAGAATTCATTACTTATTTTTCGAATTTCTTCCTTACATATGTATCGTTGTTTTAAACTTTGTAGTACCATTTCTTTTCCGATATCTGGTCACTCTTGAATATTACAGTCCCATGTTCGTTGTACGTATGACTCTTATCCGTACTGTGTTTCTTCGTCTTTCTTCTCTGATTGTTCTACTTACATCGTTTTATAGATTAATTGTGATTGATGTAGGTGATCAATGTACTGCCGGCAAACGGCCATTGTGTTGGGAAACATTTGTGGGGCAACAGTTCTTCAAACTCTATATCACTGATATCTTTGTAGAGTTTTTTATTACATTCTTCATCAATTTTCCAAGATCGTTAATAGCAAAGCATACAGAGAACAAAGTATTACGATTTTTCGGGGAACAAGAATTTGACTTGCCTAAAAACGTACTGGACATGGTCTACTTACAAACCATCTGTTGGCTCGGTCTGTTCTTCGCACCTCTGCTACCGTTAATCGCAGTGTTTGGCACTTTCCTATTGTTTTACGTAAAAAAATTTGCTTGTTTAGTAAACAGCACTCAGTCGAGTAAAGTTTACAGGGCAAGCAAATTAAATGCATTTTTTATGCTGATTCTACTAATTTCCTTCCTTCTCTGTATAATACCAGTCGGTTACTCGATCGCAGAAATAATGCCGTCAAAGTCTTGTGGACCATTCAGAGGCTTGCAGACAGTATGGTCATTATTAATTGATATGTTTGATGAACAACTCCCCAAGTGGTTGCAAACCACATTACGTTTTGTCAGTACTGCTGGATTTGGAGTGCCAGCCTTTGTAGTTCTTACTTTGCTTTTGTATTATTATTATGCTGTATCAGTAGCAAACAAGCACATGGTCACGGTATTAAAAAATCAGCTAGTATTGGAAGGTCATGATAAGCAGTTTCTTCTTAATAGATTAAGTGCATTTATTAAACAGCAGCAGGATCAGAACAAGTATCATCAAGACCAGGCAAACGAATTAGGTACATTCTCATAATCAGTATTATGGAAGTTAAGAAGTTCTAATAGTACGTAAATTCAGTTTACAGCAACATACAAGCTGTATAAAAATTGTCCAAATCTGATCGACTCAAATTATATTTTGTATTATAATAAGACTGTTCATCAACTTATTTATTTAGATATTAAGTTAGTCGCATTCAACATATTCTGGCCAATTATATTAAGCCTAATTGGATAGTGTTTAAGGACGTATACATTACCTTTTTTATTGAATATATTTGACAAATTCAATTTTTAAATGAATTAAACAAATGATATTTAAAAATCAGGGTACAAAATGAACGCAGTGCAATAGTAGAACAAATCACGAATCGTTTACTATGTATTTTTAGCTTTAATAACTATAGAGGAATGCATACGGAGTATGGTAATTATAAGGGTAACCATCTCTTTATAAGTGTATTTCTGTTTTGTAAGATGTTAGGCAGAATAACGTGATTGCGTTCATTTATAGCGACACGAAGTAATGAATTCACATTCTTATTTTATAAATAAATGTTAGGGTGCTTTTGCTACAATGAAGTGAAGTGATATATGATGGACCTATTTTTAGATTAGCTGAGTATTAGAAATGTGATGCAGGTGTAAATAGATTTTGTAGGTTGATCACAATATATTTACGAGTAAGACCACCATTTTACAGTAGGATTCCAAAACTGTATTAATTTATATTGAGATCTTGTCTTTCGTTGCGAGCATTTTTGTTGCGTAGTTTTACAATTCCGAGAACAATTTTATGATATTTATCATACATACGATTATATTTATTCTATACTTTTTTTAGTCACGTATACATATAGATATAAGTGTTATCTTAATACTAGACTGTCCGAAATAATTTAATCTCTTAAGTACTGATTATTCTATTAATCCAAAAGCAAACTTGTTTTATCTTAAACACTGCCATTGTACATGAAAA
Source organism: Ceratina japonica (assembly GCA_019453355.1). Taxonomy (NCBI): domain Eukaryota; kingdom Metazoa; phylum Arthropoda; class Insecta; order Hymenoptera; family Apidae; genus Ceratina; species Ceratina japonica. Next base: position 53,314 of record SMSR01015166.1, on the reverse strand, counting down.
TAGGAAAATTATTTTTAACTTTTCTATCTATATACATTCCTATATGCATGTATAAAACAATTCCATTAGAAACTATGCATGTACCTCTTGCAAATATATATTGCAAAACTGCCCGTACATACTTCAAATAGTTCTTCAAATAGTTCTTGAAACGTTTTATATGGATTTTGTACAAATTCAACAGCTGAATATTAATGTCATATTGAACACAATTTAACTATGAATTACTATTAATTTATAAGTAATAATCACTCTGATATAATTGTAAGCAGTATCAAAACTGATGCAACTCATTTTACACTCAATAGTACTACAGTTGACAAGAAACAATTTTCTGTGTTAAACGCATAAAAATAAGTAGTAAATGCTTTCACCTTCACTGCAACTTTTATATATTTATAAAAATAAGAGGATGGATTATGGACACTATTTATCTTGTAAAAGACTGCACACTTTCTAAAGACAGCTTTCCTAATTAAGCCAAAGATTATTTGCAAAGTTTTGCATACGTCATAAGTGATTATAAGATATCTGTTATGTATGACAAAAATATATGCTCATGATATAAATTGTGGTTAATAAACTATAACATACCTGTATATGAAACACCCATTTATTTTAATCTTCATATTAAAATATAACAATATTTTCAATAATTCATTAAAAATATAGTATTTTATCTGTTGTTAAGGTACATTTCATTTTAATTATGATTATTCCGTAGAATGCAGCTATGAACGAAATGCATTATAATTAGCGATTAACATTCTAAAAGAGAAACGTATGTATAAAAACTTACCGCTTCAGCAATATCAATCCAGTCCATGGCAGTTACCACGGCATCATTTTTCGACGGTATTTTATCATAATTCCAGTAAGTAAATTCTGAGAAGGTACCCGTAGCGTAAAAATTGCGCTCCACATTTTCGTTGTCCGGCTTCTGATGTTCGCGGAATGCAAGTCCTTTGTATCCAGGAGGCAGAGTTACCTTCTTACCTTGAACGAGGTGCCCACGGAACGAAGACGTATAATCTGCGCCAATTGTGATTTATTACACTTCAAACATTCTACTTTAATACAATTAAAGGGACGTTAGAACACATCACAGTAGTTGTCTATTAAGTTCGATCTACAAGCTTACATTCATCGTCGATTTTACGAATGTAAGGCGTGAAGAAATCGGAAACCTTCGCGGGCTCGTCGCCACGGATTTTACACGGCATTAAATGTAATACACTTTCTTTCTTTTTAGATAAATCATTCTTCATATGTAAACGAATAGCCATGTTTGAACGGAAGTACCGCGTCTCGTTTAGGCGGGAACAGGCTTAACCTTCACGAATTTTTTCGCACCGATATAATAACATAAAATATCGTTTAATGTTTCTTTATTTGCAAGTAACATACAGATGGCCAAAACGATTCCCGATCTACTTGCTATGCGCTCGTGCAGGAATTAAATTTTCCTACATAGAAAGAGTCAGCTATCTACTCATAATGTAATGCAGTGTCCTATTGGACAGCCGCAGGACGTATTAGTGTTGAGGCTAGTTCGTTGAACGTGTGTTGCAAACGGTTACATCGGTGTTGCAGAATTACAGTGGGGATGCTCCCCCGTCTTCGTCGCGGACGGTGGAAGTAGGGATGAGATTTTACCACCGCCGGCACCGCCGCGCACTCGTACTGGTAGCGTCAGTCGTAGTCGATTGTTCGATTCGATTCGATCTTGCGCCTTTTGATTTCCACCACGGGAAAACGTCGTGCGTGTGACGCGATTTTCGCGAGCAAAAATAGTGCGTTCCCGTGGCTCGGTATTGAGTATATCGCGTGACCGTTAAAGTCGTGTGTTTAGCATTTATACGGGCAACGGGCCTTTCGTTGATCGAAGATGAGCACGCCGGTGAAGAAGGTACCCATCCACCTGCAGGTCAGTCGATTTATTCTGTTTTCATTTTTGCTCTATTATTCCCCTGTCGTCTCATGACTGACCGCTGTCTCGCGTTTACATATTACTGCGTAAATAATTTACATAGTATACACTACGTTTCCTCGTCATTATCATAAGAAGACTGACACTGGTTTATCTAACATTATACGTTAAATTCTGTTGATATACCTGACGTCTGGTATAAGAAAATCAGAGGGGCTTCTGTACTATATCTGCCAATCATATTTTCATTCAACAAAGTTGATCTTCGCTAGGAATAACGCGACAGGCGCTCGGTGTTCGACAGAAATTCTCAAAAGACGATTATCGATGTCAAAAGACAGTGATATGTAGTGTAGAATTAATCAAACAGTGAACCAGTAATCCGACGATAATAACTATCTCGAGAGGGAGCAAATATGATTCGGTTCAGTTATAAGTTTCGATAAACGTCCATGATAGACGTCCACAAGCCGTGCGCGAGTGAAAGAATTTTTGATTTATAAAATAAAACCGGCACACCTATTTACGTTCGTATGATTCAACTAGAATAACCCTTATTATATCGATCTGTTTTCGTCTATAACCGTTAATCTAATATTCGTTTACTAGGACATGTCATTACTTTGCAGTTTTCCGATGACCTTCCTACATCGTAAGCGTTTACGTGCGACAATAATTTTGTATATTCATTATTTTAGCGTAGACACATTGCGCATGAGGTCGGTGAACTTGCGATCGATAACGGAGTCGGATCTTACAAAATAAATTAAAATGGACAAAAGCACGAGCTTAATTGCTAGACAGTGTTTTTACTGTTATAACTATGATGCAATCTAGGGAAGCCGTATAACTTGTTTGCTCCAGACAGTTGTGTCGGTTAATCTCCATTCCATCTCCATTGGTCTCTACGGCAGGTGATGACAGGGGTCGATAAATAATTAAATGTAACGTCGAGTGCGTACATGTAACAACCGAGCGTCTAGTGTCAGACGTACGACGCGTTATAACGTAAGGTAAATATGGGTGTAGATTGGTGCCGATGTTTCTGCGTCACTATTAAAACCGAAAGTTTCGTCGCACCATCCTATCGCAAGGTTGCTGCCTTATTGATCTGAGGGGCGTCTTGGCTCCCGGCACCCGTCTACCTCGCGAAAGAGGTGCCCACCAACCACCAATGTATTAAATTCAACACAATGTTCCTATTCAAACGAGACGTCACGAAATGTAGATCTATACTCGCGATATGCCTTTTCGTGGAAGAATTACCATTCCGCTGCGCGCAGCGGCAGAGAAATTAAATCGCCCGCAGAATATCTATATTACATATATCCTGTATTTTAGTCTGAATACTCTCAACGAAAGTTATTTCCGTTACGGATTATTTTCGCATGGCTATTAATATGGGAACGAGAAAGTTATCGAAATAGACAATGAGCAATAATTCACGACAGAACGGATTCAGGGATGATAATATTATGATACGTATTTCTAATTATGTGAAACGTATTAGACAACAATACGTAAGAGTTTCTCAATTTCTGATCTATCGTGAGGGAAACTGAACAGAGATGATAGTCTAATTATATCTACTATCGCGTGTTCAGTAAAAGTTTACGCGAACTATTTCGAGCGGTTAACGCTGGCCGATCGTGGAACTTCAGTCAGTCGATAGCGGGAAATAGTCTGTCGATTTTGTTAATGGGTAGGCAGACGCGACTGTAATTTGTACGCGATCGGGAAAATCGTACGNAGCTATCTACTCATAATGTAATGCAGTGTCCTATTGGACAGCCGCAGGACGTATTAGTGTTGAGGCTAGTTCGTTGAACGTGTGTTGCAAACGGTTACATCGGTGTTGCAGAATTACAGTGGGGATGCTCCCCCGTCTTCGTCGCGGACGGTGGAAGTAGGGATGAGATTTTACCACCGCCGGCACCGCCGCGCACTCGTACTGGTAGCGTCAGTCGTAGTCGATTGTTCGATTCGATTCGATCTTGCGCCTTTTGATTTCCACCACGGGAAAACGTCGTGCGTGTGACGCGATTTTCGCGAGCAAAAATAGTGCGTTCCCGTGGCTCGGTATTGAGTATATCGCGTGACCGTTAAAGTCGTGTGTTTAGCATTTATACGGGCAACGGGCCTTTCGTTGATCGAAGATGAGCACGCCGGTGAAGAAGGTACCCATCCACCTGCAGGTCAGTCGATTTATTCTGTTTTCATTTTTGCTCTATTATTCCCCTGTCGTCTCATGACTGACCGCTGTCTCGCGTTTACATATTACTGCGTAAATAATTTACATAGTATACACTACGTTTCCTCGTCATTATCATAAGAAGACTGACACTGGTTTATCTAACATTATACGTTAAATTCTGTTGATATACCTGACGTCTGGTATAAGAAAATCAGAGGGGCTTCTGTACTATATCTGCCAATCATATTTTCATTCAACAAAGTTGATCTTCGCTAGGAATAACGCGACAGGCGCTCGGTGTTCGACAGAAATTCTCAAAAGACGAGTATCGATGTCAAAAGACAGTGATATGTAGTGTAGAATTAATCAAACAGTGAACCAGTAATCCGACGATAATAACTATCTCGAGAGGGAGCAAATATGATTCGGTTCAGTTATAAGTTTCGATAAACGTCCATGATAGACGTCCACAAGCCGTGCGCGAGTGAAAGAATTTTTGATTTATAAAATAAAACCGGCACACCTATTTACGTTCGTATGATTCAACTAGAATAACCCTTATTATATCGATCTGTTTTCGTCTATAACCGTTAATCTAATATTCGTTTACTAGGACATGTCATTACTTTGCAGTTTTCCGATGACCTTCCTACATCGTAAGCGTTTACGTGCGACAATAATTTTGTATATTCATTATTTTAGCGTAGACACATTGCGCATGAGGTCGGTGAACTTGCGATCGATAACGGAGTCGGATCTTACAAAATAAATTAAAATGGACAAAAGCACGAGCTTAATTGCTAGACAGTGTTTTTACTGTTATAACTATGATGCAATCTAGGGAAGCCGTATAACTTGTTTGCTCCAGACAGTTGTGTCGGTTAATCTCCATTCCATCTCCATTGGTCTCTACGGCAGGTGATGACAGGGGTCGATAAATAATTAAATGTAACGTCGAGTGCGTACATGTAACAACCGAGCGTCTAGTGTCAGACGTACGACGCGTTATAACGTAAGGTAAATATGGGTGTAGATTGGTGCCGATGTTTCTGCGTCACTATTAAAACCGAAAGTTTCGTCGCACCATCCTATCGCAAGGTTGCTGCCTTATTGATCTGAGGGGCGTCTTGGCTCCCGGCACCCGTCTACCTCGCGAAAGAGGTGCCCACCAACCACCAATGTATTAAATTCAACACAATGTTCCTATTCAAACGAGACGTCACGAAATGTAGATCTATACTCGCGATATGCCTTTTCGTGGAAGAATTACCATTCCGCTGCGCGCAGCGGCAGAGAAATTAAATCGCCCGCAGAATATCTATATTACATATATCCTGTATTTTAGTCTGAATACTCTCAACGAAAGTTATTTCCGTTACGGATTATTTTCGCATGGCTATTAATATGGGAACGAGAAAGTTATCGAAATAGACAATGAGCAATAATTCACGACAGAACGGATTCAGGGATGATAATATTATGATACGTATTTCTAATTATGTGAAACGTATTAGACAACAATACGTAAGAGTTTCTCAATTTCTGATCTATCGTGAGGGAAACTGAACAGAGATGATAGTCTAATTATATCTACTATCGCGTGTTCAGTAAAAGTTTACGCGAACTATTTCGAGCGGTTAACGCTGGCCGATCGTGGAACTTCAGTCAGTCGATAGCGGGAAATAGTCTGTCGATTTTGTTAATGGGTAGGCAGACGCGACTGTAATTTGTACGCGATCGGGAAAATCGTACGGCACTGGGACGCGTGGCGGATAGAGGCCGGGAACACCGGCGAATCAATAGTTCGTCGACACTACTACGTCCGACCCGAAGTCGGAAAAACCACTGTGGACGGGTATCACTCTCGCGAGCCTGCACGATATTTTTACGGCTTGAAAGTCGACGGATAACGTCTGCCGAGAAACGTGGATTCTCTCCTTCACGTTTACCGTTTCTGCCGCTCGTGGGACCAGGGCGGTTTTCGCGAGCAAAAATAAACCGTGAATGTTGACCGATGTTTTTGCTCGCCGCTTTTTATCTCGCCGAGTAGACTCGGCAACGCTCATCGTTCGATGTTTTTTTTCTTAAGAGACTTGGATTTCGTTTATGAGACGTTCAAGCTGTTGTCGACAACTTTATCGACTACTTAATTACTTTTTTCTTTCATGCAAAGATTTGTAGGTTTAATTACAGAGTATGGAAAACGTAGAATGCACGCAGAATCTGAACAGCTTTAATTAAGATCTCTGCGTCTTCTCAAATTTTGATTGCACTTCCGTCGACGACAAGTGGTTCCACACGCGGTGGTACTCGTTTTCTCGTCTATTTGCCTCACCGAGAACTTGACGGCAAATTTAGTCGAATGGAAGTCGGTCAACCGAAATGCAGATTACCGGCATTATTCCCGTGACATAAATAGGCTCTGGGAAGCCAGGTGCGAACCACCGCCGTCGTTTCCGCAGCAGTTTATCACGAATGGAAATTAGAGCAGCCTTCCGTATCGGTGCCGGCCTCTGTTTCGTTTTTGTTTTTATTTTTTTATTCGATCAGCAAGCTCAGCCCTCGGGCAAGTTTAGAGCATATTCCGTTTACCGATACATTCGGTTCTCTGTTAGTATATCAGAACTTCTTACTTCGCTTCTTTATTACCTTCGTTCAATTACTGAACTAATGGCTTACAAGCTTAAATGCAAGATTAAATCGTCGTAAACTTGGTACAGCGTGTCGCACATTAGTTTAATGCGAATTCCGTTATTTGGATTTAAACAGCGTCGTTCTGAAGAAGAATGCAGCGGATTATGTAACGTTACATAATTACCGCTAACTCTTAGATTGCATCCGCGTATTAAATAGCCGAATATTATTGCGCACCTTCGTGGCTCGTTCGTCCGGCTTAAAAGGTGACGCGTGTGCGTGCGTATATGTGCGTGTATTTAGCTTAGGCGAATGTTTGCCGAGTCAACCGGCCACCGTGTGCGTCCGGTCGGGCAGCGATGAACCGGCCGGCCGGCCCCGTGCGTAAAGTTTCTCCGTCTACGTCTACATTGACAAAGAAAACCGGTGATAGAAACCGAGTTTCGCTCCTTAAAGACGCAGGAAAATCCTTTTCCCACCGTGAAAGCGGTTAATTATCAATCGTCTCGGCGTTGGCACGCGCCGAATGGGCTCCGTACCGCAATTAAAAAAGAAATCGCCTTTTAATTGGATCAGTCACGAACTGGAACGCCGCGATACCAGCGACGTTTCGATGCACGCGACTGTGCACGATTTACCATCTCACAATGTGTCCGAATGAAGCAACTAGAAGAGAAAACGCTGTACCTAGGAAAGTTTTCAGCGGCCGTCGAGTCGTAATCGACAAACGTTTACACATCTTTCAAACGTATTTCGTAGATATATTCATTATCATTTAGATAAACAATCGGATGAGAATAGAACTTTAGATACGATCGTATCGGGATTCGAGAACTAACTCGTTCGATTGATAAGATCTTCAATTTAGACGAGGTTAGCCTTGGTGGAGAAAAACTTGTGGCATACAGAGCGAGACGTAGGGGATATCGATTTTACCAGGAGCGTACTTCCGGGGTGTGAGATCCGTCCCAGCATCCCTATCTCTTTGTCCCTTCTTTATCAGTTGGTCCAGACATAATTTTAAGTAAGTATGCGCCGGAACTGACGTTCGGGGCGTTTAGTTTGCATTTTAATCTACATCCATTGGTTTGTTTGGTCGTGCAAAGAGGTCACGGCCAAAAGTGTTAAACTTGCTCGTTGAAATATTGTCGTTTGCAGGGGAAAAGTATATTGCACGGAACTATAAATCGAGGGCGAGTGTCTCAAAGTGGACGTCACGTCTGTGTCGGCGGAATTTCTTTTCTGAAAAATCACGCCGCCGGGCAGAGAACGTATATTTTAAGCCACCGTCTGCTGAAAATATCCAAGTCAGAGGTCCTCCAACCAACACATGAACCGCACATGTTCACGCTCGTGACCAATAATAATTATACCGCGAGGATGACAAGGTTCCTGCCCACGTGAACCGCGCCGGCGGTATTCGCCTTCGATATTCGTTCCATTCCTTTCAGTTCGCGCCTAAGGGTATTCCATTCCCGTTAGGAAAACACCATAATTGTTTCAACAGCATGTAAACACCGCGTCGAAACGTTTGACGACCCCTTTTTAATGACGAAATCCGATTTAACGAACTACACCTTGCGGCGATGGTTCGGCGAGGGCGAGGATTGGGATCGATTTCACGAAAGCTACGCGCAATTCACGCTGGTTTAGATTCATGGAGGGTTTCGGAGCGATTTCACGGGGTGGAGACCTCGCGAAGGGTTTCCCGCGGCACACGTTGCATTAGCGAAGAGTGCGAAGGGTGCGCGCCCTGGATCGGTTATAAAACGTGGGTGGCGTCGGCGACAGCGATGGATTGTCCTTTTTTCCGCAGTGCCCTCCTCTTCGGACCCTCCGGTCTCTCTCCCCTATGTGCTTTCATCTTTCCTCGGACAGGGAAGGGCCTGAAAGAAAAAGGGATTGTCGAAAGTCCTTTATGCAGCTTCTTTCTCTCGGGCTCTTTTCAATTTACTCCACACAAGGGGGACAATGTTTGCGCGTTTTGTCTGCGGTTCTTTACGCTCCACCGCGGGTCAGGTCAAGATCTTCGTTCTCAATCACGGAGATCCTCGTTGCCGTGCTTGTTGATTCGCCGATTCTTAAGAAATTCACTGTATCGAGCCGCGCTATCATAAATAAACGGAAGTCAGATTGAATCGTAGAACGGAACTTACCTGTAACGCAAGCATTACTCATTATCTGAACCGATCGGGTTTATTTGCGTTCGGAAAAGCGTGAAAAGCGTTGAGAAACAGCTGCGTTTCTTTGTTCCCTCCGGAAACGGCGCACACGCGGCGGACAACGTCCCCGTGTGTGTGAGATTGTATGGTAATGTCCGAAGTGGATCAGCGAAAAACGGTGCATTTTCCGTGCCGCTGGGAACGCCGGGTGAAATCTGCACTCTTTCGAACGGAAAGATGTATCGCGGAACGGCACGGGGTCGCGGCCACTTTATCAGTCGCGGCACATCGGCCGCACTGCTCTAAATCCAGCATTGGCGGAAGTGCGTGAAGCGTAGCTTCTATTATATACTGATTGGTATACCATAGCGCGGCGGCGATATACGCACGTTAATCGTCTGCACCGGATGTTGGATCCGACGCACGTTGCAAACGAATATCAAGGACAGTACGCGGGGGGTTTGGTCGTCTCTCAATGAGGAGCAATTTCGGTGCGAGACAGACGGGAATCTTTATCCTTCCTTCTTAATTTACACTCTTGTAACGACGCGCTTGTGTACGTAGATAATAAGGATAAATTATTGCACTGTTCAATGGATGAAATATGCGTTTCATCCGAGAGTGGGTGAACGAGTGACCCATTGAAGTTTGATGTCAACTGGAAAATTAATGCTTACCTCCCCTATCTATTACGCCTCTCGTCGCATGTATGGTGTTGATAACAGAAATATATGTAGAGGTGTATATTTATAACGATTTTTAAGCGAGCGATAGAACGTGTCAACAAGTATTCGCCTTATCTAATCGTCGTAATAGTACATAAGTAATATAATATAGTATTTGCGTGCGGGTATCCTTTAACATTTATCATTCGGTGGCGTTACGATGAGCTGCGGTTTTGTTTTGAGAAAAACATCGTGAAATGATCTGTATCTGTTTCCAGAGCGCGCAGAATAGGTTGTTGATCAAAAACGGAAAGGTGGTGAACGACGATGGGATCACGGACAACGACGTCTACATCGAAGACGGTATCATCAAGTAAGGCTCCACCGCATTTGCATATGTTTGCGCTAGCGATTACTATGCGCGTGTAATTATGTCCTTGAACGCGAAAACGCGTCGCGCGTTCGCAAACAACTGGAACTCCGATTTCGATTCTCTACGTTCGACGAGCCTCTCACGCCTGAAGCTCTGCTGACCGGTTGCGTAACCGCCGACGCGTATGATCTAAGCGACGCTTTGAGAGCAACGTTTGTGAGACGGACTTTCTGATTTGCGAACGATCGACAGTTCATTCAGCGTTTTACTTCCTACTCGGTCGCGTGTTTGTACGCCACTTTACGCGAGCGAAACACTATACACGCCGGCCGATTTATCAATGGGCTAACGTTGATAAAGAGTAACGGTAATTTGTCAAACAAGCGTGACATGCACCGCCTAATGGACAGTTTAAAGATCCGATTGTCGCCTGTCTCCAATTACACGCCGCGTAACTACGTACGTAGTAGTACGACGATTCGCTTTATTTCTGAGAGAAAATGAAAGTTATGTAAAGGATCGATATCAACCGCGACGCTGAATGTCTAATGCACCTGTTGCGTCATAAAAATATTTTTAAATTCGTAGACAAATGGGCCGCAATCTGATAATACCGGGAGGCACGAGAATCATCGACGCCCGTGGGAAATATGTGATGCCCGGTGGCATAGATCCGCACACCCATTTCGAACTGGAGCTGATGGGCGCCAAGTCGGTCGACGATTTTTATCAGGGGACCAAAGCGGCTGTCGCCGGTGGTACTACGATGATCATCGACTTCGTCATTCCTAGAAAAGGCGAATCTATATTGGAGGCGTACGAGAGGTACCGGGAGACGGCCGATCAGAAAGTATGCTGCGATTATTCGCTCCACGTCGCCGTTACATCTTGGAGTCCAAAAGTGAGTTCACGAACGGACTCGTATCTTTTTTTTCACGGTACCATTGTAACAGAGTGGAGTTTTATTTATCCAAGCCGAGTGTTGTGGCACGACGATGTTAAAATAAGGAATTAATGACGCACAATGGTCGCGAATTGAAACGGTTACATCAAACGGAGCCGGTATAATACCATTCACACGCATTCTCCATTCTATTTAGTCATCCAGGGAATGAGATAATTACCGTAACACGAGACCTTCCTGGAAAAGAAAGCACGCTTAGTGACCTCTTTCTTGCTCATTTTTACGACCACCAGTATTACCCGAGCTAAACACGACCTGCATTATAACAGAACAACGTAACGATCGGTAATATTCGAATTGCAAATAGAATTTACGTAATTCGTTGATGGTTATCGGAAGTGGCTAGAGGACGCGTTACGCTTAACTTCCTGTCGATCGTTTCTTTTGTCGAGCGTTGACGGTCAATTAACCGATTGAAATCGGCGATGAAATTAACGAACACGCCGACGTAACGGCGCGTGTAATATCTAACTTTATCGCAACCTTTAGATCGGTAAATATCGGGATCGATCGCGTGCGGAGCTCTGGCCTAGATCGATGCGATCGACCGATCGGGCCGCGCGGCTCGCTCCCAAATATGACGAAACAAATCTCTCGGCAAATTGGCAAATCGTACGAAACTGGTATCTGCAGCCGCGGCTGCTTCGTAACTGTAATCGCGATCGTGAATGGAATACCCGAGCGATCGGTGAGGAAATCGCAAGCGAAGCCGGCTACGGATGCATGTAAATCGTCGTGTCCTTATTTGCCGGGGCTCGTCGGGTTCCACGTCCGTTTAAAACGATTCCGTTCCGTTTACGATCGCGCCCGTCTTTATTTGTTACAGGTCAAAGAGGAGATGGCCACGCTCGTGAACGTCCACGGCGTCAATAGCTTTAAAATGTTCATGGCCTACAAGGACATGTATATGCTGAAGGACTCGGAGCTGATCGAGACGTTCAAGGCGTGCAAGGAGCTGGGCGCCATCGCCATGGTTCACGCGGAAAACGGCGATCTTATTGCAGAGGTAAACGGACGTGATTTACTTAGAATCATCCTTGGAACGGGTGGAGCAATACGTTGCGCTGAAACAACCGTTACCGTGTTTGGTGCTCTATTGCCTGGCGAAAATAGACACGAACGTATCGTTACTACGTGCACCGTCACGGATCTTCTCCGGCAGATTTGGGCAACGATCGAAACTGTTTCAGAACACGAAACGATTGCTCGCGGCCGGAGTCACGGGGCCGGAAGGTCACGAAATGTCGCGTCCCGAGGAAGTCGAGGCGGAGGCTGTGAATAGAGCCTGTGTGATAGCGAGCCAGGTAAGGGCCACGGGACTGGAGAATATGCGTGTACTCCTCCTATTTATAGCACTTTATATTTATTTAGTGTGCTCGGTTTTACCGTTCCCAGTACTTACCGCTATTTTCAGAGTCTATGTGTCGTGGCACTTTGCAGAAACGCGCGTCAATGTACGCTTCCTTTTTTATTATTTTACGCTTTGAATTTCGTTCAAAAGAAAAACGATTTGGGAAAACCCCTTTGAAGAGCTAGGGATAAAAGAGTCTGAACAGACGGAGACGATTTATGTTCATAACGATTCTGCATGCTTAGGTCAATTGTCCACTGTATGTAGTGCATGTGATGAGTCGTAGCGCCGCAGAAGCTGTGGATGCCGCGCGTAAGCGTGGCGTTTGCGTCTTCGGCGAGACCTTGGCAGCCGCGATTGGCACAGACGGTACCAACTACGCGCATAAATGCTGGAAACACGCCGCTGCTCACGTTCTGAGCCCACCTCTCAGGCCAGACCCAGATACATCGCTCGTCTTGCTGAATAAGCTAGCCAAGTGAGTCAAAGCCACCGTGAATCTCGTTTTAGGGTGACTTTGACATCCAAAATTCGGTGTACTTCNTTTTACGAGAGTGGTAATGTTATTACCACTCGATAATAAATCTAATTTAATATTACGTTTTTCCATGTACATACATACGTTTGAAACATATGTATAATTCTTAATTTAAGTTTTAATTCTTTAGGAGTATTAAGTAGTCGTTTCATCAGTCCTCCGCTCGGTGCCGAGCTTTCGCTAATATTTGTTTCAACTCGGACGTTCGCTTACTCTTTTTCTATTAAAAAAAGAAGTTTTACATGAAAATATCAAATTCAGTGTTCGAAATCTTTTGATATTTTATTACTTACCTCGCTCTCGATTCGCGCTAATGAAATCTGACTATAGAGTTTGCTACCTTCCTCAACATCGCAGTGTTGCTCTAACTGTCGTTTAGTCAAATTGAACACGTCCGAACCGGTCATGTCTCTTAGCTGTTTGCAGGATCTAAAAAGATTTCATTCTCAAATATTTCTTACATATTTATATAATGTTTATTAATAAGNCTAGCCAAGTGAGTCAAAGCCACCGTGAATCTCGTTTTAGGGTGACTTTGACATCCAAAATTCGGTGTACTTCACACTTATGTTTATCATGTTGTAAGCACATTTTTAGTTTGCTTAGCACAGTCAAATATGCTGATCGAAAAATGATCAAAATTACGAGACGTTCTGTTTCATATTCGAACCATAAAAAATGTCAGCGATAATTATTTGATTAGTACTATCAAATGATATCGCAGTTTATATTTAGAAGTTCCACGGAGATTTTTGTGCATGCACGCTGATCGTATAATTGCGGTTCGATTTTACTTTTCCTTTGCCCTATTTCTTTTATTGCACACCTGGCACGATTCTCCCCTTCAATGTAATAAACGTAGCCTAGTTGGATCCGTAGTTATCCTCCAAATTGTATTTAGACACGGTACTGTGAACACGGCTGATAATTTATGACAATTGAAAAAGTTGCCTAAAACTCGGCTCATCTTTGATCAATTTTCTCTCTCGGCCGTGGCCACATTTCGACCGGTGAGACCGATGTCAGGATAAACGATGATATCGCGTTTAGGTAAATTGCCCGCTGTACGTAACGGCACTGTCGAGCAAATCCGCCGCTGACGTTCTGTCGGCGAAGAGGTCGGAGGGTGTCGTCGTGTTCGGGGAGACCCTCGCGAGTACCGTGGGTATCGACGGTAGCGAACAGTACGGGAAACATATCGAAAAAGCCAGACGTTATATCACTAGCCCACCGTTGAGACCTGATTCCACTACACCTGCCTACTTAATCGAACACCTCGCTCAGTAAGTAATCCAACTTCAACATTCTACTGTGATGTTTCTTTTCGCCCCTCGCGTTTGGTTCCCATGAATTTGAGAAAATCGACGCTTCGCCTTCGTTCTCCACTTTTAAAGTTTCAAGCGTTCGCACTAGAGTAATCGACGGGCCGTGTAATTGTAAGAGGCGATTAATGAAGCGGTCCATCCTCTGCCTTTCGCTGTTTATCTTTTTTCGAGTGCTTCAAGTACTTACCCATTCGTCGTACCAATTGGCTGTATTCGAAAACGTAACGCAAGACGACTGTCGATGGATAGACGGAGGATAAAATAATGTTCACACTGTGTTGCGTGCGTTCAATATTCAAATGACGGTGATAAATTGCAGCAACAAATTGGCACGCACGATATAAGGCTCACTGAGCGTAATTCTAATAGGCACCGCGTGGGAAGCCGCGTTTGTCTAGCTGCTAGTATTGAACTTAATTAAATGGGCAGAAGAAAACTAGTTTACAGATCATTCTACGGTCAGCATAAAACTTCAGTCGACGGATCGATTATGTCTTTGTATTCTACGTTATTAAATGATCTTAGTTTATCAGATGTCAAGGTGGCCTTCGTTTTTTAAAAGTAATTTCTTAATTCATCATAATTCTGCAGATTAACATGACTCTGCGAATAACATTTACATGAAAAGTGCAAACTAACTCCAGCACGCGGTACCGTCGTTTCATTCCTGTTGCAACTGATTGTATTTTTATCAGAGATGGTCTTCAAGTTACTGGCAGCGATAACTGTACTTTCAACGCCGAGCAAAAGGCGCTCGGCAAGAACGATTTTTCGAAGATACCTAACGGCGTGAACGGCGTCGAAGACCGGATGTCGATCGTCTGGGATAAAGGGGTACACGCAGGTATTATGGACCCGACGAGATTCGTCGCGGTGACCAGCTCCAATGCCGCGAGGATCTTCAACTTGTACCCGCGAAAGGGAGTGATAGCGGTCGGCTCAGACGCTGATATAGTCGTCTGGGACCCCAACAGGAAGCGTACGATTTCCGCTCAGACACACGTCCAGGCCGTTGACTTCAACATCTTCGAGGTAAGGGCTCGCCGATATTAATAAAGCCTTTGTTGCCGCAATATCGAATCTATTTTTCCTCCTATCTTGCCGGCCCACGCTGCGCAGGAAGTTTAATCAAACCAACTTGTGTACAATAAAGAAAATCAAATAATAAATCTTACGTGAATTACATACTTGTACGCGTTAATTTTTCCATCGGGCTGTACAACGCGATCTTCAATAGTTATTATGAACTTGACTTTAGCTGCTCGATATTTGATATCTCGCTAGGAATTTGATCTTAATCTGTTACAGGGTATGGAAGTTCACGGAGTACCAGAGTACGTTATTGTGGAAGGTCGCGTGTGCGTGGACGAGTGCGAAGTAAAAGCAGTGCACGGCTTTGGCAAGTTCGTCGAGATGCCGAACAACAACGATTTTGTATATAATATGATCGAGGACAGAGAGAAGGTACGTTCCTTCTGAGGTGGTTAACCGGAGTGTAAACATCCAACGTGATAAAGTACAAAGCCGACGCTTTCTAACCACCTGCAAATCAGTTCGCATTAACATCCGAGGTCGTTGTTTGTTCAGAGACCGCGCGCCGTGCCAAGGTCCGAAGCCGAGGCGAAGAAATACGCGGAGGAGGACGCGGCCATCGCGAAGGCCAAAGAGGAAGCGAGAGCGGCGGCCGCGGCTGCGAAATCTATTCCTCAGCAGAATGGCACTTATTCCAGCCCGAAACCGAAACTGTCGATGCCCGATTGCATGGCGACGTTGCCGGACTCTGCCGTGGTCACGCCGTCGTCGAAAGGTCCCCGGTTGGAGGGACAGAGAAATTTGCAGGATTCCACTTTCTCTATTAGCGGTAAGTAATTGA